>OZ024822.1:57300863-57462470 GCA_964016985.1 Anodontia alba
TTAGCCGGCATGACCGGTATTCACAGTTGATTGAATTTGTCTTGCATCCAGATGAGTATATCATATTTGGAATAATAATTTATCTTGAGACAGAAAACCAAAGCCTGTAGATCAAAGCGACCTGTATTTTATGGTCCAGCGATTTTATCTTATTTCTTGAAGACTATTCAGAAAATATACAATAGGGCTGTAACTATACAGTCACCTCACAATATGATATGTAGTGTGATACTTGCCTCACCAGACAATACATATCACAATACTATTTTCATGCATAAGTCACAGCTTGAAAGTTTTAAAACTCTTAGAAAACCAGTTCAGAACTATCTCAGAGGTTCATTCTTTTGTAAAAATGCCTGTATAAGATGCCCCTGTTTGTCATTTAAGTGATCAGTGTATTTCAGTAACATTATAGATCTTTGTAATTTATTATAAAAATGGTCTTGAAATATATTAAAGCCAGCATTTTCTTTAGAAATTGAATTTTTGCGCATATCATCACTATCGCCATACTAGTCCCATGATTTGATATGACATTAGAAAAAGTATCTTGATCTGATACAATTTCAATGAGTTGTTTCGCCTCTAATATATAATAGTTCATTTTTAAAATAGTACAGTCAGAAAAGTTGGTCAGTATGAAGTTTATTTCATGGTTGATGATGGAAACTAATTGTGGGATAAAAACCATAATTATCTGGACTAATAGTTCAACACAGACTTCGGCAGATCATATGCAACATGTAGATGAAAGGGACCATTATTTTATGCTTGGCTGATTTTGCCTTATACATGTATGATGGATTTATTTCATATGAGGGATAACGTTTTAGTATGATGCTATAACTGGCCACATACAACATGGAAGACAAAGTGGCGTATCTATATTTCGTGCTCCAGTGATGTTTGCTGTAATTTCAAAGGCTTTAGGATTGTAGTTATTGTACTTAGACTTCCTGTCCAGTGTAAGTATGGATTTTTGACAACATAGCACTTGTAGGCCATGCTGACCCGTTTTACATGCTCTGCTGATTATGTCATATACACATTGTATCTTGTAAACTATATGATAAATACGGACGATCCTTGGAATTATAGTTGAGTAGCAGGCTGAATTTGACCATCTACCACATGTAGGTTGGAGTGAAATTTATTTCATGTCAACTGATTTCCATTTTAAGTAAAGTACAGTCATTGAAATGTTTATGCATGTAATGTCCAGGATCGTGCTCAATGTATTTTGAATGTCAAGTGACGTTTGCACAAGGATTTCCCATGGACAGCATGGAACTTGCGTGAAGCGTGGATACAAACCTGAGCTCTTGCAACTCGAGCATGGTTGCTAATATGGAAAAGATAAACTGTAAACCTATAAAAGATTATATCCTTTTTCAGCTTTTCTAGCTTTCTTAGGTTCTGCGAAATCTGTTACGAAAATTTTCAAGAATAGCAAAATTTGAAAAGCTTCCAAGGGACATAACTCCAGGGGTTATGGGCCCCTCGCAAGCATTCTGCCACTACACCTTCCTTACCTTACAGCCAAGTGTGGTATAAGTTTCATCAAAGTAGGACCACAAACATAAAATTTTTTAGCAAAATGCATTTATTTGTTTTGAAAACTTAACAAGGGACATAACTCCAAGTGTTATGGACCCTTGGCATCTATTCCGGTAAACACAATACAGCCTGTCATTGTCCAAGTTTATATAAACTTTCAGCTTTCAAGCTTTCATAGTCCCTGAGAAATCTGTAACGAAAATTTTCAAGAATGGCAAAATTTAAAAACCTATGAAAGGACATAACTTCACTTCAAGAGTTATGGCCCATTGGCCACCATTCTGCCATTACACCTTCCTTACCTTAGAGACCAAGTGTGGTATAATTTTTGGTTATTGAGAATTAACCTTAGTTTTAGTCTTAGTTATACCATGGTTCATGCGCATGTACGATGCGATAATGCACGAGCGTGAGCGAGTGCATTATCGCACATACATGCGCAGAACCATGGTATAACTGATTTATCACATTTGCATGCATGTAGATCATCTATATTGCGAGATATTTGCTGCAGAATGTTGGGAATTTAGGCTACTATGTGATAATTTACATAGAGACAATGGAACATTCATTGGTTATGGTTCATTGAAGTAGGACCACAAACATAAAAGTTATTAAGCAAAATGCATTTTAAATTTTGAAAACCTACCAAGGGATATAACTCCAAGAGTTATGGGCCATAGGCCACTATTCTGCGACTATACCTTACTTACCTTTTTTCAATTACATGTATCTGTATATAATGTAGTTTATAAATTTTGATAACATTTGTTAAACACTGTTCTCTTGAAAAAGTAGTTCATTAAGATGGAAAAGCATGACCTTATCATTGAATAAATAATGGTTGCCAATGCCATGCAATGTTTTCACCTCCAAAATGGCGGGTATATGGTTGCTATGGATTATGATGTCACGCCAAAGTTGTCTATCACAAAAGGTATGGCGACAAATGGCTTCTTTTTTAATATGTCTGGCATATTTATTGTTGTCCTGCCAAATTGTAGGATTCTCTGTAAGAAAATTTATTACAGTGGAGTCGGATTTATTTTTCAGTCAGACTTCAGAATGATCTGAATATTTTTTTCTTAATGAACTTTGATGTCAAACACTGCAGTACTGTAGGAAGTAGGCCGTCCCTGCAGATTACTTGATCCAAATTGTTGATATAAATTTGATTATAAAACATGAGTCTAATTATCATGGAGGAAAGGCAGTCTCCACATGGAAGAACTGAAAAAAAAAAAACATGAGTCTAATTATCATGGAGGAAAGGCAGTCTCCACATGGAAGAACTGAAAAAAAAAAAAAAATACAAAAACTGTTCTAACCATAGCTCCACGAAGGGGTATCCACATAATATTTTTCTTATTTCTCAATTGAAAACATATGTTGCAGGTACTCATTAGAAGTATCTCAATGAGGGTTTCTAATGAGCGAAAAAACGAAAAACCACTAGAGCTGTACATATAAAAATGTGAGAGAGGATCTGAATGGAAGCCTTTGGCTTATCTAGCTCATTTCCTCAAGCAGCCCTTTCAGGCATGGAAAAGCTTGGTCATCCCCATAGATGGGGAGAGAAAGGGGGTTGGGGAGCGTGGTTACAAATTACTGGTGCATTATCTGGTTATGATGAACAGTATGTAATTTGTTCAACATCATGCACACATGGACGAGAAGAAGTAGTATGAGAGATAAGTGTGGGGCAACATGGTATTATTGTGCAGTGGGAGGCTTCTCATGCCTCATGATAGTTGTGACCTAAGAGGATGACCCATATTTCAAGCCAATCATTCTGGCAGTGGTACAGTGGAACAATCTTTCGGCCAGCACATTGGCCCTGACGAATCTTGACAGCTTCAAACTGGCAGTCAGCCAGGAGTACCACCACAGACCATAAATCTAAATACCACTGTTTTTATCCTCACTTTTTCTTGTTTCTACTGAATAATACACTAACACTATACACTTTTATTCTGTTCTCACTATCCGCTTTGTTTTTAACTCTTTACTTTTATCCCATGTTGCGGGGAACCCGACACGTAATACTCAATTGAGGATGTTGTCGTATGAAGAGATAGATAGATAGTATGGTTAAAGTGATGTTCACACAGGGGTTCCAGTAACGGTTGATCCTGTTAACCGACAGACATGATCGGCACTTAGAGTAACCACAAGATGAACAGAATTTTTTGCAGTTGCACCACTTATTGTGTTAACTGGTTATCGGCAGCACAGGGTGCCAGTCTATACAGCTTAGTAAAGGCTGAATGTTTGATGTCAAATGGGCTCAAACCATGTATATAAGTGTAAAAGTTTTTCAGTTTTTATTCAGTTGAGTAGCCATATAAAACAGTTACGTATGGATTCACAGTTAAAATTCCAGTACTGGCCATACAACAGTTCCTCAATGAATTTCCTGGTGAATGAATGTTATTAGACGTACAGTGCTGTCGGCCAATCCTGTGTACTTAAGCTACTGTGCAGGTCATAATTTCAGTACAGACAAATAAAATGCATTTATCAACATTTCAAAGGCCAGCCAATGTAGAGTAAACTGGACATCACTTTTTCATCTCTAGTTTTAATTTGTTGTCAGTGTAGGCCATCAAACAGTGCTACAGTTTTGTATTTGAGACAGACTATTTGATTAGCTCTTTTTATATTTGCCAGGATCGTCGGTTTGCGACAATCCTGGCAAATATAAAAAAATCTTATAACAAATTGTGTTATAAACAGATTATTGTCTATTTTATTTTCATTTCAATCAAGAAATTTCATAAAGCTTAATAAAAGCAAACATTAAAGAATCAATCAGTATCACATCATTTTTCTTTTTTACCTGTTACATTGAAAATTTATTTAACTTTAGTATACCCTTATCCAATGTCTCTATGTAAACATGAACAAAATTTGCGCCGGTATTTAGACATTTACTCTAAATATTTTGTATTGTAATACTACTATGATCATCTTCTCTGATGTTTATCCCTCTCATATTATCGTCCATTCTCATGCTATCGTCCACCCTTCAATACATGTACTAGTAAAGGAAAATAGCCAACAAAGTAAGTTTACAAGTAAATTCTAGCTAAAATAATAACCTTTATTACTAATTTGTTTGCAAAATATTATTTCCAAACATTTTCTGGAGCAAAAATTTGAAATATGCAAAATTTCCTAATTTTCAAGAGGGTACCCCTAACAATTTACATTTTATACCAAAATGTCAAGTTCTAATTTTTTAATGAAAAAGCCCACACAGAAGTTGGTATGATTGATGGTTCTAAAAAAATTAGTAAATGCAAGCTTGTTTTGCTTTTGGTATTTATTTTGAACAATGTATTTGGGGTGGACGATAACATGCGAAACGTGCCAAGATGCACTAAAAATTTGAAAAGGCTGGGAAAATATGAAAATGACAGAATTTCTTGTAACTGCTTGAAGACATCATTCAAAATATACCAAACCCTGAGGTAAAGTATGAATTCTCATCGACAGTCAACTGGCTAATTATTAAATACTGGAAAAAGTTAGGTGTATGATAACTGGAGAAAACAGCATAAGTGGCTTTTCTTTATTTTGATATTTACCACTTACCTATATCGATATGACATATGTTAAGTAGATAAGGTATCCCAATACTTAGGGTAAATACAGCAGATTATATAGAATAAATATAATTTATGATTACCTGATGGTTACTTTACTATATATAATCTACTTTTCTGTATCCATCATCCAATAGTATTATATCCTAAGTAATGTTAAAATGAACAGAGCTATATATAGGATTATTACCATATATATCTTTTTGATATACATGTACAGGTAAAATAGTAATTTCGCTGATGCATCTTTCTTTGGATCCTAAGCATAATGTAAAGAGGAGTTGGATCAATAAATTAATTAGATTTTTAACGTAGCCAGGCAACAGAGTCACATAGGGGCTATGCCAAGAGGGGTTGGTGTATATCTTTATGTAATATATACTAAAGTTAAGCATCCTAAAATTTTCGAACATTTTATTCCACAATGCTTTAATTGGCTTAAGTTTTACTTTATATGCAGCCGTTTCTTAAAATGCTTAGTGGAATGGCAAACGATGTAGACGCTTATCAGATGGAGCAGTCTGATCTGGGTCTGCACTTCTAGTATATGGCATTTTATCAGAAACTTTGGAGATTGAAATTTTAGGACATTTATCGTAATAAAAAAACGTCAGTATACTTACTGATGCCTCTGAAATAGCAGATAGTATGTCTGTCTGTAAAAGAAGATTTTCAACTTTGCACCCAGAATAACTGAACCCTGACATTATCATCCAAAATATTGTCTTTAAGATACTTTGTTTGGCTATGACTAATTATAATTACCATTCTGACACTTATTCCAAAAATGACACAAAATTAATTTTGCTAGTTAACCCAAGAAAATCTGATTATTTGGTCTTAATGAAATGCCTGTCAATTTATTTATGAAAATATAATGAAAACTGAAACAGAGCATGGGGTGAAAATGACACAAAATTAATTTTGCTAAATAACAGAAAACATTCTGATTACTTGGTATTAATGAAATGCTTGTCATAAAAATAATCCATTTATTTATATAAATATAATGAAGACTGAAATAGAGCATGGGAAAATGACACATAATTGATTTTGCTAATTAACAGAAAAATCCTGTCCATCGAATTACCCCAAACCACCCCAGACCATAGGTCTATTTATACATATATTTTATATGTATATACATACAAAATACATATTTTGGCGCATTTTAATGCATACATGTATATACTAATAGGTCTATTTGCTCACTTACATGTATATTGATGTAGTTTGTTTCTAAATTTATGACTTGCAACTCTGTCCGCTATACTCTGCTCAGACTGTATGAATGCTTGATCCATGCGGAGGACATTCTCAAATGCAACCCTCATCTTAAAACAAGAGGACCATGATGGTCCTATATCGCTCACCTGAGCAAACAGATTTGCATACTTAATGTTGAAGCTTCAGCCAAGTTCACTGCTCTAAAATTTTATGTATAGATTTTATAACCATGACGAATCATGACAGCTTGAACAAACTTGGTAGAGGGTAACCAAAGGAACATTCCTGCCAAGTTAAACTGAAATCGGTTCAGTGGTTTCTGACAAGAAGATTTTTAAAGTTTTCTATTTAGATATAGAGGGAAAATAAGCCCCACCCACTAGCAGGCATGTTTTTTGACAAATCAGGATTGCTTGAACATTCTTGGTAGAGGGTCAGCAAAGCATTATTGAAATTAGTCAGGAGGTACTTGACAAGAAGTATTTTAAAGTTTTCTATACAGATATATACCGAAAATAAGCCCCGCCCCCTGGAGGCCATGTTTTTTGACATATCATGAAGGCTTGAACCATCCTGGTAGAGGGTCACAAAAGCTACATTGAGCTTGGTCCAACGGTTTCTTACGAGAAGATTTTTAAAGTTTTTTGTATAGACATATAGGGAAAAATTAGCCCTGCCCCGTAGCGGCCATGTTTTTTGACGATCATGATAGCTTGAACAACCTTGGTAGAGGGTCACCAAAGAAACATCCTGCCAAGTTATATTGAAATCGGTCCATTGGTTTCTGACAAGAAGATGTTTTAGTTTTCTATATAGATATATAGGGAAAATAAGCCCCACCCACTAGCAGCCATGTTTTTTGACAAATCATGATTACTTGAGCAATCTTGGTAGAGGGTCACCAAGGAAACATTTTTGCCAAGTTGTAATGAAATTGGACCTGTGGTTTCTGAAAAGAAGACTTTTAAAGTTTTTCTGTATAGATATATGGGGAAAATAAGCCCCGCCCCCTGGCGGCCCTGTTTCTTGATGAATCATGATGGCTTGCATAACCTTGATAGAGGGTTACATAAGAAACATTTCTGCAATGTTAAATTGAAATCAGTCCAGTGGTTTCTGACAAGAAGATCATTAAAGTTTTCTATGTAGATATACAGGGAAAATAAGCCCTGCCCCCTACCAGCCATGTTTTTTGACAAATCATGATAGCTTGAACAATCTTGGTAAAGGGTCACCAAGGAAACATATCTGCGAAGTTATATTGAAATCGATCCAGTGGTTTCTGACAAGAAGATCTTTTCAAGTTTTCTATATAGATATATATAGGGAAAATAAGCCCCGCCCCCTGGCGGCCATGTTTTTTGACAAATCATGACGGCTTGAACAATCTTGGTTAAGGGTCACCAAGGAAACATTTCTGCAAAGGTATATTGAAATCGGTCCAGTGGTTTCTGACAAGAAGATTTTTTTCAAGTTTTCTATATAGATATATAGGGAAAATAAGCTCCACCCCCTAGCGGCCATGTTTTTTGACAAATCACAATTACTTGAACAATCTTGGTAGAAGGTCACCAAGGAAACATTTTTGCCAAGTTATAATGAAATTGGTCCAGTGGTTTCTGACAAGAAGATTTTTCAAATTTTTCTATACAGATATATAGGGAAAATAAGCCCCACCCCCTGGCGGCCATGTTGTTTGACGAATCCAAATGGCTTGAACAATCTTGGTACAGGATCACCAAAAGAACATTTCTGCCACATTATATTGCAATCGTTCCAGTGGTTTCTGATAAGAAGATTTTTTAAATTTTCTATATAGATATATAGGGAAAATAAGCCCCGCCCCCCTGGCAGCCATGTTTTTTGTGGTATCCAAATGGCTTGAACAACCTTGGTAGAGGATCACCAAAGGAACATTTCTGCAAAATTATATTGAAATCGGTTTGTGTTGAGGTTTTACGGCCCAGTCAACCCAATGGGGTCATGTCGAGCGCGGTCAGTTTACCTAACCACACGTTTACTGGGCAGGCTTAGTCCTCCAAGCGGTTAACCAGTATTGTGCACATTCTTTCGCCAGAAACTGACAACCGCCCTTCTTGAATCAGCGGAAGGGAGAGAATGACCGTAGAAAATATTTCATGATCAATCTCCACGAAAGAATGTTGCCAACCTCGGCGGGGGTCGAACCCGCGACCTCCTGGTCTCCAGTCGGACGCGCATCCAACTGCGCCACCGAGGCCGGCTACTGAAATCGGTCGAGTGGTTTCTAACAAGAAGATTTTTTAAAGTTTTCTATATAGATATATAGGTAAAATAAGCCCCGCCCTATGACAGCCATGTTTTTTGACGAATCCAAATGGCTTGAACAATCTTGCAAGAGGATCACCAAAGGAACATTTCTGCAAAATTATATGGAAATCGGTCCAGTGGTTTCGGACAAGAAGATTTTTAAAGTTTTCTATACAGATATATAGGGAAAATAAGCCCCGCCCCCTGGCGGCCATGTTTTTTGACGAATCCAAATGGCTTGAACAATCTTTGTAGAGGAGCACCAAAGGAACATTTCTGCAAAATTATATTGAAATCGGTCCAGTAGTTTCAGACAAGAAGACAAGAAGATTTTTAAAGTTTTCTATACTGAAAGGAAAAAGAAACGCAGGGTAAATTTTATTCCTAAATTTCATTCAAGTTTGAAAAAATTTGTTCAATATTTTACTATGATTACAAAACGGTACATGTATGGAACAAAAGTTCCAAATTTCATTGGTTTGTGATCAACAAGTCTCGAGTTATTGAAGTTCATTGGAAATCCTGACAAACTCGGGCAACATGTGGTCGGGCATTGTCCTGCTGCAGAATCAGATTACGTTGTTGCACAAGCGGGACTGCAACAGGACGCAAGTTCTCATCCCTATACCTTACTGCGGTCATATTGCCCGCAACAATAATCAACTGTGATTTTATCCCGTGAGCAATGCCTCCCCAGACCATAACGGAGCCACCCCTAAACCGATCCCCTTCGACAACACAGGCGTCGGCAAAGCGTTCTCCGCGACGTCAGTACACACGACGTCGACCATCTGCGCGATAGAGAGTGAACCTAGACTTGTCCGTAAAAAGAACTCGTCTCCACTGCCTCATCAGAAATAGCCTGGGCGCATGCACCGTCAACCACGCCATACGACTCAACCTACGTGCCTGGGTCAGAGGCAGACCAATGTATGGACGACGAGCTCGAAGACCAATCTCACGCAATTGTCTTCCAACAGTCTTCGGAGAAATTTGTCGATTATGCGTACCTACTGTATTAAGGGCAGTTTCGGTAGCAGTGAGATGACGATTCCGCAAATGTGCCAGACGGATTGTCCTGACTTGACGTCGCGACGTCACGCGTGGACGCCCAGACCGCGGTCGGTCTGCTAAATGCCCTGTCTCCCTTAAACGTCTAACAAGACGTTCAATTGTTGAGACGTTAACCCCAAAATGATTGGCAACTTGCTCTGACCCTGCATCAGCAACGCAATTGCCCTACCCCTCTGAACATCAGTCAATCGTACCATGATTGAAAAAAAGTTCAAAGTAGCGTAAAAATGAAAAGAAAAATCGGTAAAAGAATCGAAAGAGCGTTGTGTATCGTTGAAGTGTACCAAATGGTGTGAGGAAATCTTGTGCTGAAGGTTTAAACATGCTTGTTTTGCACGAAATTTTGGCTTTCCGTATTGTCCAATATTGATTTTCAGTTTGATTTTGATTTCAAGATTTGGGGGGTAGCTACCAATGAACTTCAATAACTCGAGACTTGTTGATCACAAACCAATGAAATTTGGTACTTTTGTTCCATACATGTACCGTTTTGTAATCATAGTAAAATATTTAACAAACTTTATCAAACTTGAATGAAATTTAGGAATAAAATTTACCCTGCGTTTCTTTTTCCTTTCAGTATATATAGATATATAGGGAAAATAAGCCCCGCCCGCTGGCAGCCATGTTTTTTGACGAATCCAAATGGCTTGAACAATCTTTATAGAGGATCACCAAAGGAACATTTTTGCAAAATTATATTGAAATCGGTCCAGTGGTTTCGGACAAGAAGATTTTTAAAATTTTCTATATAGATATATAGGGAAAATAAGCCCCGCCCCCTGGCGACCATGTTTTTTGACGAATCCAAATGGCTTGAACATTCTTGGTAGAGGATCACCAAAGGAACATTTTTGCAAAATTATATTGAAATTGGTCCAGTGGTTTCGGACAAGAAGATTTTTTAAATTTTTAATTAAAAAATCTATATTTAGCTCCTGTGACCTAGATATGCAATGAACCGGAACCATTTGAACAACTTTGAAAGAGGACCAACCAAGGATCATTCCTGTGAAGTTTGGTCAAATTCCCACCAGTGGTCTAGGAGGAGATGTTGTTTAAAGACTGTGGAGGGACAGACATCCGGACGACGACGACAACAACGATGGACGGTGAGTGATCACAATAGCTCACCATGAGCCTTCGACTCAGGTGAGCTAAAAATAGAACTAATATTTAATGGGTGCAAGTCCTAGTCAAACCTCCGTGAGCCACAATTAAGAGGTTGCATAGGCCGAAGTTTGTAAGGTTACTCTCCCTTTATCAGCCAAGTTGGAGACACCTTACAAGGTTCTGTACACACTTTCAACCATTTTAATGTCATTATTCCTTGATGATGAAAGTCTAAGGGACTGGAAACTTCACTGTGATTATTTTTTAGGAATATAAGAATCAAATAAATATGGCTCGATCAGAATTTGCGAAGAAAGATATGACTGATGCTCAAAGTACATTAAAATTTTGTCGAAAATATTCCTGGATGTCTCCAGAAAGCAAGATCATATCTCTTGGTCTGTGATGTCATCAGCAACCTCTTAATTGTGCGGTGCCAGCTGGAAACTAAGGATAAAAGTTTATCCTTGGGCTAACGTGACAGGGCGAACACATACTTAATTACTATCATTATACAGTTATGCAGATTAAGTCATAAATTTAGAAACAAAGTACATCAATATAAGCGAGCGAAGAGACCTATATATGCACCAAAAAACGTCAATATATGTATTTTGTATGTATATACATATACAATATATGTATAAATAGACCTATATTGTATATATTTTTAAATATAAATGGTGGTTTGGGGTAGTTTGGGGTGGTATGGGGTAATTCGATGGACCCAGAAAAATCTGATTATTTGGCATTAATGAAATGCTTCTAATAAAAATAATTCATTTATTTATAAAATGTAATATAGAACATGGGAAAAATGATACAAAATTAATTTTGCTAAATAACAGGAAAAATTTTGATTATTTGGTATTAATGCAATGCTTGTCATGCAAATAATTTATTTCTGTAAATATAATGAAAGCTTAATCAGAGCATTAACACAAAATTATTCACTATATAATCTGCACAAAGTATGGTCTGCAAGGTACTTGGTCTGCAAAATGTCCCCCTTTGGTCCACTGCAGACCGGTCCATGGTCCACTGGTCTCATAGTGGTCCACTGGTCTGCAGATTATACCCAACCCTAAAGGTCGGGTATGAAAGCCACGGCCGAGCTGCTGAGCCCAGTTGAAAAAGCCGAGTCTGATATAGTGTTTTCTTTAATTTGTTCAATCAAGTTCAAGATACTTATTTCTTTTAATCTCATATTATCATATATGTAAAACGCTGTATTCAAAATTAAAATTTGTATAATTACTTGCTTATTTATGACCTAATATCCAATTTTCCACCATTCAACAGGGGTATGAAAGCCACGGCCGTGAAAGATATATATTTTGGCCATTTTGTGAAAAAATGGCAAAATTTTATAATCAGAATAATGGTCAGAATTTGCAAAAAGATATTCAAAATAACTTTGAATCATTATAACATGCAGAAACTGTTTATTTTTCCCATAATTCTTCCTTTTGATCCAAATAACGAGGATTGAAAGGATCTAAATATAGAACAGGGAAAACTGAATGAAAATAACCGAAACGGAAAGCCAGAGCATTGAAAGGGCCTAAACTTAACAATTACATCTAATACCAGTATGATGACCAGCATTAATGGGAAAAACTATTAAATTTGTTGTAGATGTGGAGTCGTAAATGACTTTACTATTAGATCACCTAAGCCTTTAGGCCCTTTCAACTGTTTTGGTTATTTTCATTTAGTTTATGTCTAATCTATTTTTAGATTCTGCCGATCGTCGTTATTTCGAGGAAAACGAAGAAAAGTCATCATCATATCATAATCAGATTTTTGATTAACGTGCAGGTACAGGGGCAACATCCACATCAGTGGGCCCCCTTCCAGATAGCTGGCTTGCTGCACGCATGGCAGATCTCACACAAGATAAAAGTGGGATATATAAACAGTTTCTGCATGTTATAATGATTCAAAGTTATTTCAAGTATCTTTTTACAACCTCTGTCAAATGCTCAGATTATAAAACATCGCCATTTGTTCACAAACTGGCCAAAATAAATCCCTTTCGAGGCCGTGGCTTTAATACCCCTGTTGAATGGAAAATTGGATATATAAAATCATAAATAAGCAAGTAATTATATAAGTTTTACTTGTGAATATAGCATTTTACATAAGATTCAGGGTTCTCACTAGGATTTTGAAAATTGGAGTAAAATGCTGTCCTCCTGAAAAAGTTGGAGTTTTACCATACTTATCTATTGAGACTTTCCAAAAGGTTGGTCAGAAATGAAAAGTTGGAGTAACTTACTCCAAATCTGGAGTTAATGAGATCTCTGACTGATTAAAAGAAATAGGTATCATGGACGTGTTTGAACAACTGACTCCTCCATCAAGTCACTTGACCATTTAACTGACAACCCAACTGACCATTCAAAATAGTTAATAAGGTAATTGTAAATGATTTTTGTTAGACAAACAAATCAACACATGCTTTTAACAGGTAAGCACAGGTATATCAATACAAAGTTTGTCTAAGGAAATTCACGTGGACGTGGTTATAACTATCTGACGGAGGAGTCAGTTACAAGAAAACACTATAGTAAATGGTTTTTGTTCTTCAGATATAGCAGGCTCGGCTTTTTCGACTCGGCAGCTCGGCCGTGGCTTTCATACCCGACCAACCCTAAAACATCAGAGAAGACTCGGATTACTACTTTCTCTACATTTTTCATACTAGTTCTCATACATGCCTACTGTAGTCTGATTAGTTTACAGAAGCGTTGCAAATTGTTTTCAGGTGTAAACTACTTTTGTCATCCATGGAGAACGCCATTGTTGTGATTTGTATTAACCATACTGAACCAGTTCTGCACCAAAAGCCAGAATAGAACCAAATGTACCTATCTATCTGTCTATCGGATACCGGACCACTGGCACTTGAGCCTCAGATCTTGAATAAATAGATTGAATACACCATCCTCCAAAAAAAACAAAAAAAAAAAACTGCAAATGGCCAGCATTAAAAAAAAACAAAACAAAAAAACAAAAAAAACAATAGCCACTTTTTCCCCAAACCCTACAAAAAAAAAAAAATAAAATAAATAAATAAATAAAATAAAATAAAAAAAAAAAAAAAATAAATAAACTTCAAAACTCTAAACCTGAAACAATAGTCCTAACTTATGTAGCAGGCAAAATTCAGAACCCGGGGGAGGGGAATACTCTGAATTTTGTCTGCTACATAGGCTTGGTCCCAGCATCTAGTGTTTACCCCAAAAGAATATATCAGCCATACCCAAAAATATCTGCAGATATTAGCATAACCCAAAAAAATATCTCCTTTGCTTTCTTTTTATAAAAGTGTGGTTTTCATTTATTTCTCCTGCATAATGACTGTATTAGCAATATACGTGCTTTAAATAGTTTACAACAGTAGCTCCGTTTTTACTTTAATGACATTGAACTGATGTACATCAGAAATAAAGCTGTTTAAACTAAATAAAAACAACTATCAGTTCAATAGAAGGTTCTAACCCTGGTCCTTACAGTAACCCCCCAAAATACCAAGAATTTTGATAGACGCACCCCCCCCCCCCCCCCCCCCCTCCACCACCACAAAAAAAAAAAAAAAAAAAAAAAAAAATAGCCAGATTTGAAAGTCACCGAAAAAACAACCCAAAAAGCCCTGCAAATGGCCAATACTGAAAAAAAAAATAGCCACTCTTTCCCCAAACCCCCAAAATAGTAAAATTCAAAATTATAAACAAAAAAAAAAAAAAAAAAAAAATAGTCCTAGCCTATGTAGCAGGCAAAATTCAGAGTACCCCACCTGATGCTGGTTGTTTTTACAAAAAGTCAAAGACTATGAAAGTTCAAGAAACTTCAAAATGATTCTAGATAACAAAAGAACAGAATAATTGACGTATACTTTGTCCCTTCTAAAATGAAACAATGTGGTCTACAGAAAATAATGTATAATTGATAAGTATCTGATGAAATGAAATTGTATAAATAATGAGCCTAATTATGTTTTCGGGGAATGTGGAGACCCATGAAGATGTCAGTGAGGCTTCATACAGTTTGGACACGTGTACACTGTTGAGATGCCCAAAATTCGCAGTGATATGAAAACTGAAACAAACAGCAGAAAATTCTTTCTGTTATACTTACATGTATGGCCTATTATTTTTAGGGAACATGGTATACCCCTCCCCGCACACACCCCAGGAGGGCCTCATTTCAATGCTTGGTGTAAAACAAAATCAACAGAAAATAGTCAAATCTATTTACACACATTTTTTGACATAAGTAATAATGAGGGCCTGCATCATTCCATTTCCTTGAAATATTCGGGAGAATATGCTTTTTAATATAGTCTTTTCTACTTGTATCCCTAAAACCCTGGATATACCTTGTATCTCTATATCCTAAAACTACACCCTTTTACTACAAAAGTACACCCATCTCCCTTTAGACATAGAGGTTACCCATCTCCCTTTAGACATAGAGGTTACAGCGATCCAAAATACTGAATTTAGATTTAAAATTTTTATTTTTAATTGAAGCTATTGATATTTTTATTTGAACCTATTGATATTCTGGTCCATCTCTGGTAAACGGCTTTTATACTGACAGTTTAAAAAGTTAATATATATATATATATATATATATATATATATATATATATATATATATATATATATATATATATATATAATAATTTAAGGGCCATCAGTTTTATTTTCCCTGTGATTATCACTAAAATGCGACCCTCAAGTTTTAAAATTATTTCAAAACTGGAAGTCTCTGCCCTGTTTCAACAAACTCAACGTGTTCGCAACATGTTCAGCTACAAAAGTGTCAATGGCACCAACAATGCCAGACCAAAGAATCCTAAGAAAAACGGGAATTTCCAAAATAACAATTTTTACCCCAAAATGAAGTTTTTTCACAATACCGGAAGAATTCTTTGTTTAATGAAAACAATACTCTGTCACACACAAAATCATGCAAACTCAACCTTCCTTTGAGTAAAAGGCAAACAGATATGGCCAGAAAAAGAGGCCAACCATTTGAGAAGCTAAAAATGCTTCGAAAGTTCCCCATAGACAACGAATAATCTGTAGAGGGTCCTCTAGCAAAATGTGCATTTCTTGATAATAAATAAGGCTTTCTCTATGAGTTTTTCACAGTTGGGAGCCCAGACATCACTTTTGATGCGAAAATGTCAATTTTTAATTTTTGGGTAATAAGTAGTGTTTTTTGCGAATTTTAAAATGAAAATTTTGATTTAAATTTTTTTGTTGGAAACACTCCTTTAGGGCTTCCTTTTAATGAAACATTCAACGATATTTTGATACCTTCTGTGTTTTGCCCATGCACCCGGCCAAAGTTTGTATACATGGAAATTTGCACTATGTAGCCCTTAAAATATTTTGTTCAGTATGTATATATTGTGGAGAAATAAGAAAAATACCAATTCGTGTCAAGAGCTGTGGTGTGTATATGTAATTATGCTAACATAGCATTTCATGTCATATGAAATGCACAAATTCGCCCGCAACGTCATAAAGTGTACCTTCGAACATGTACGCCCAGAGAAACAGAGAAAGTTCAGATCAGCCTGCGCATTTGCACAGTCTGATCAGAATTTTCACTGGGTGCATTTTGGATGGTAAAGGATGCGAAATTTCTTGTATCTCCCGATAAGTATGAGTGAAAGCCGTATGGGGACAATTAATTCATTCAAGAAAAATGATCTGGCCATGGGGGCGAGGGGTGGGGGGGAGGGGGGGGTCGGCTTAGCTGCTACAGGCAGTGCGCAATCTGAAATGACTCGTCAGGCGAAGAGTCTGACCAGCATGCGACCAGCAGAACCTGATGAGGATGTCCGCTTTTTGCTGTATCGGTGATTGAGCAACTGAGTAAATTACAGCTGCCTCATGGACCCCAAAATGCGCTTAATGTTAAAATGTCTAAAATAATCATTTGCATGAGAAAAAAAAAAACACACACACACAAAACCAAAACAACTAAAGTTAGGAAAAACACTAAGATTAGGATAGGATTATTATAATGATTATTCTTCTCCCAGGAAATGGAGTCATAGCCTCAGCATTGTACTGCTTTTTTTTTTTTTTTTTTTTTATCAAAACTAGTTTTTCGTCATTGGAGCATTTCAAAGGACATGTACAAATTTTCAGCAGATCATAATCCTTAGATACCTGATTTGCAGTGTATGTGCCTCTAAAATGAAAAAGAAAGCAATGAACAGAATAAAGGTTTTCTCATTAAGGTCACTACTGACACCTGGTGCAACTTTTTATCCCAACAACAGACTTTCTTTTAAGTCTGCATTTTGCTCTCCTATTTCATTGTAAAAGTTATAAAACAATAAAAAGCTGGTCGCCACCTGGTATACCAGAGTTCTGGTGCTTCAAAGATGTCAACTGTAAGCCAATATTAGTTGGACGCCCCGGTGACACACAAGATACACAAGACTTTCGCCACACCCGACCATCCCCGCACCTATGTGAATATTGTTCATTATTTGTTATGGTAAGTGTCCTAAGTGTTTGTGCACTAATGTATCTGACAAAATGGCATATGCAAACAGTGCAGACCCAGATCAGATTGCCCTTGAAGGAACAGTGATCAGGGTCTACACTGTTTGCTATTCCACTAAATGTTTTGAGAACCAACTGCATAAAAAGTGAAATTTAGGCAAAAACATATGGAATAAAATGCTCAAAATTTTAAGACATTTACCGAAAATACTTTTTGGCAAGAGTACTATCAGTAGTACTATTTTCTTTAGGGCATAAATTATATATTGTTTTAATTTGAGCATAACATCACTAAAATATTAGAAAATGGCATCATTCAGGCCTTCTATTAGCAGCAGTGATCTATTTTTCAAATGCTCCTCATAATTTAATCTTTGGTCCTCCATGGGCAAATTCAGCAGAAGACAAATGCATGACGTTACTACCAGAAAACAGGGTTTAACTGACATTTAATACAGATTGCCTCATAGCAATTTGTATCGGGGGTGGTCAGGTGTGGCGATGGTGTCGTGTATCTTACTTCACTGGAGCGTCCAGCTGATATTAGCTTACATTTGGGCAAGGCCTGCCATTCTTGTAGCAGGAAAGGGTAGATGGGGAATGTTCCTATTTCTTCTGTTTCTTCACTTTCATTCCTGTTCCTCTTTCTTCCCATTCCATCTCTTTCATCTTTTCTACTATCTCTTCTATCCCTATCTCTGGGAAATGACACAAAATGATCTACAAGGGTTGATGTGTTGTTAAAACCCAACACAATCAATAGCAATTTGCATGAAATGTCAAACCCATTTTTGTGGGAAAATAAGAAAAACATTATAAAATGTCTTTTGCTGTAATTTACCCAGTATTCTTAGTGTTAATAACTTTTTTAAGCCTATGAAGTTTTGAACAGCTGAAGTTAATTTTCTTTGTACTGTATTATTTCAGACCTGGTTCTGTTCCTTGCAGTTTTTTTTATGGAAGTTCAACACTATCAAATCTGCTTAAAGTGAATCCAGTTCAGACTTCATACAAGATGAAAGTAACATTTTGTGAACATTGATTTTAGCCATGTGACTGTCCTCCAGGTGTAAGGTTGAATATTCTGTATATGTAGATCTAGACAAGGAGTACCATAATAACCCTATGTATTTGGATGGACAGACAGTGTGGACCCAGATCGGATGCAGTATCTGATTAGGATCTACAGTGTTTGCCACCCATCGACTGTTTTTAGACAGATCAACAGGTAGTAAAATGGACTTGTTAAAACTTAAGGAAGCCAGCCTCGGTGGCTCAGTTGGATGCGCCATCCGACTGGAGACCAGGAGGTCGCGGGTTCAACCCCTGCCGAGGTCGGCAACATTCTTTCATGGAGAATGATCATGAAATATTTTCTACGGTCATTCTCTCCCTTCCGCTGATTCAAGAAGGGCAGTTGTCAATTTCTGGCGAAAGAATGTGCACAATACTGGTTAACCGCTTAGAGCCTGCCCAGTAAATGTGTGGCTAGGTAAACTGACTGCGCTCAACATGACCCTATTGGGTTGACTGGGCTGTAAAACCTCAACACAAACAAAAACTTAAGGACAAGTATGGTAAGGAGTTCAGGTGTCCTAATATTTAGGGTAAATACAGTACTCAGGGATATGGGTGACATGGAAAATGGATATGCTTCCAACGGAAATATCTCTGACAAATAAACATTTACCTCCCTTCTCACTGGGGAAGAAGGGAATGGGAGCTACTCTCAAAGAAAAGAACTTTCTCCCAGAGGGAGCAAATTCTTTCTTTAAGACTAACCCCTATATTTGAAAGATTTCAAATTTTTGGGAGGCAACTTCCTGTTTGGCTGGAAATTTGTCTCTCTTTGCAAAATGGAGATGGTATTTTCAAGAGTTCCCATTTACCTAAAATTATTTTAACACTAAGCATGCTGAGAAAAAATTCAGCAGACAACATTTTGAAGTATTTGTCTTATTTTTCCAAAAAAAAAAAAACAACAACAAAAAAAACAGACTGATATTTCGTGCAAATTAGGAGACAATTTAAATGAAATGTCACAGCCTATTTCTTGGAAAAATGAGAAAAAATATTGGCATCCTCTGAATTCGCATAGAGAGTGGTAATGGTTAAGTTGAGAAGGAGTAAGACAATAAAGATGTCCAGTTACCATAGAAACCATAAAAATGAAAATATGTAAAGGCTTGGCTATATCAATTAAAATACACCACAACCTCTTCATAACACTATGGTTGAGGTCCGTAGCATAAACTGTGTTAGTTAAACAACCGTGTTATATCCAAACAAAAATGTATACATTATATTGAAAAATGGCTATTTATGGTCATTTTTCAATATATATGTTTGGGATCCATCTTTGAACCGTGTTATATCCAAAACTGTGTTATAACAAACCGTGTTATAAAGAGGTTCTAGTGTAATTTTTAAACAAAAATCCTTAAGGAGCAGTTTGATCAGGTCTGCTCTGATTGCCATTCCATCACAACATTTGAGTCCCCTTTAGATCAGCTGGTACTGCTGTACAGTCTTATGATGACATGTTGGGTTAAAATTTAAGCAGAGAATATTTTGAGATAGTTTTCATATTTTTCCTAGAAAATAGGATCTGAAATTTCATCAGAAGTGTCAGGTCCTATTTTCTAGGAAAAGTAAGAAACATATCATCAGTTTGTTGTCTGCTGAATTTACCCATAGTATGGTAAGTGTTAGGACTTTTTGTGGACTAAAAAGTTCAAGTATTTATGGCTGAAGAGTTAAAAACATGACCAAAGTTAGTTCAGTTTGTTTGCTGGGTTCTGTAATTTTAAAATCAAGTGTTAGTTATCACATTAGATGCTGATCAGAAGATACATATATGCAGGCTGGTTTATGTCTGTAGTTTAGACAAGGCTTTGTGGATTTTTTCATGTCCCAGCTCAGTATTTCTTGGCTCTTAGGTGCCTCAAACCACCAGTCACAACCTCAGCAGATGACATTTGAAGTGCATATCTGTATTTTTTTTTCAGAGAAAATAAAATGACATTTCCTGTGAATTGTCTGACTAGTAGATGATTCACATATAATATCAATTCAGTTTTTTCAGAGAATACTACATGACATTTCATGTAGTCTGTCTGCCTTACAGACAATTCACATGAAATGTAAAGTCATTTTCCTCTGAAAAATAACAACAAAAAAAAAAACAAAAAAACAACAAAATGTTCTTTACTGTTGTTGAGGATGCCCTTTAACCTTTACCACTCTTTTAGCTGATTCAGCAGAAGACAAATTGATATTTTCTTGTTTTCCCTGAAAATAGAATTTGACATTTCATGCAAATTGTCCAGTGGAGACAATTTGCATTAAATGTCAAATCCTGTTTTCATGCAAAAGTAAGAAAAATATTTCAGTGTTGTCTTCTGAAACTTTTACCTATAGTGCTAAGCGTTAAGGGTTAAAGTGTTTTACATTTTTAGCAGTAAATTGATTATAAGAAAATGTATTTAACCAATGCAGTGGCTCAGTTGGTAGAACATTCACTTTGGAAGGCCTTGGTGGCTCAGTTGGATGTCCGTCTGACTGGTGATCAGGAGGTTGCGGGCTCGACCCCCGCCTGGTTGGCAACATTCTTTCCTGGAAATTGATCATGAAATATTTTCTACTGTCACTCCCTCCCTTTCGCTGATTCTAGAAGGGCAGTTGTCAGTTTCTGGCAAAAGAGTGTGCACAATACTGATTAACCGCTTTGAGGACTAAGCCTGCCCAGTAAAATTGTGGTTAGTAAACTGACAGCACTCAACATGACCTGAATGGGTTGACTGGGCCATAAAACCTCAACACAAACAAAGAACATCCACTTTGTGTTTGGGAGCTTGCAGTTTTGATCCCTGGCCAAATCATACCGAAGACTTTGAAAATGGTACTAGCTGCTTATTCGCTTGGTGCTCAGCATTAAGAAAGTATAGCAAGGAAACAGAACTGGTCAACCCAGAGTTGGTATAATGTGACTAACTAGGAAACAGAACTGGTCAACCTAGAGTTCGTATAATGTGACTAGCTTGGAAACAGAACTAGTCAACCCAGAGTTGGTATAATGTGACAAGCTAGGAAACAGAACTGGTCAAACTAGAGTTGGTATAATGTGACTAGGTGGATTATCAAGTCATATGTCAGGGGTATGATATTTCAGTGAGGCAGCACTCTAAAATGGCAGTCAGCTTCATCCCACATCCAGACACCATCAAAATATGACTGAAAGCAGTGTTAAACCTAAATGAAGAAAATATATTTCTAAATATTACTTCCTATGACAAGTTGTTTTAATTTCATTTCTGTGTTTTTGTTGTTCTTTTTATTAATAATGACATAGCCCATAGGCAAGTTAGGAAGGGTGTGTGTAAAATAAGTTAGGTCAACCATGTGTTTTTGGACCATCAGTGTTCTAACCTTACATATTACACCCAAGTCCTACTATAAATTGTATCTTCCTCCAGAATATTCAGATTATAAAACGCTATGTCATAGTTTATAATTTGCATCCCGCTCTCCACTCCCTGCAGTCAACATATTTCAAACATGTACAAAAATCAAGCCACTGTGATAAGGGGCCAGATTCACAAAACTGTGTGTAACAAATATCAATTTGTATAACATAAAGGTGTTCTAAAAACAATGATAAATTTATAATTAACATTTTTATTCACATCATAAAGTGTTCCACAAAAGGTAATAAATTTGCATACAAGTTTGTATGATGACACAGTGTGTTTTACAAGTAGTGTTAAACTCAGGAGCTGCATACATTTGAGACAATCTATGGCAAAATAAATGTCAAATCTGTAAGACAACTTTTGTTGCACCTGCTCTAGCAAGCAGGTATAAAATACTGTGTCTGCTTTTCCATTCATCTTTTCATCCGTCAACATTTGTGACCACCCTAGAGCACTCTCTTGCACGAAAGTCGTTTGAAAGGAGGACTTGCGAGGAGTGCCCTATAATCACTATGTCTGTCTGTCCATCTGTTCATTATCAGTTTGTGAAAATCCCTATAACTAATAAACTGCTTAGTATATTTTGACAATTTTTGGCATGAAGATACATACTGACAAGATCTAACCAATGAGTTCTTTATAAATAGCCTCTAGCCATGCTGAGGGGACTGTGATTTCCAAATACATGTACCGAGAATTAGCGTACACCAGTTATCAGTGCCAGGAGTGATGATCCACTGCCATTTGCCTACCTGAAATACATTTTATTTTTCTGGGAATTTTATATAAATTTATAGCCCCCCAAAAAATCACAAAAAATAAACATAGTGCTGTTGGCCAATCCTACGCACTCAAGTTATTGTGCAGGTCATAATTTCAATGCAGACAAATAAATAAAATACATTCTAGCGACAACTTAGAACCTTGCCAATGTAGAATCATCTGTGGTTTAAATTCATTGTCAGTGTCAGCCATCAAATGTAGCTACCATGTGTGTGTTTGAGACAATAAAATTTTCCGCTAATTCTGCACACCTGGAGAAAATGCCCTCCTTATTTCATAATAACACTATGATCTGGTTAGCCAAATTTTTTGTTTGTTTATGTTGAGGTTTTATGGCCCAGTCAACCCAATGGGGTCATGTCGAGCACAGTCAGTTTACCTAACCACACGTTTACTGGGCAGGCTTAGACCTCTAAGCGATTAACCAGTATTGTGCACATTCTTTCGCCAGAAACTGACAACTGCCCTTCTTGAATCAGCAGAAGGGAGAGAATGACCATAGAAAATATTTCATGATCAAGCTCCACGAAAGAATTTTGCTGACCTCGGAGGGGGTCGAACCTGCGACCTCCTGGTCTCCAGTCGGACCAACATCCAACTGAGCCACCTAGGCCAACTGGTTTGTCAAATACATGTCTGAGTAGACCAGGGCTATGGATGAAATGTGACTAATAAAGTTTATATTTTTTTATTTTTTTTGCAATTTTTGTGCAGCCATGTTATTTTTCACATAAACATGTTTTTCATGATCATTTTTAAAATACTTTGACTTTACCATTAGAAAATGATTTTTATACTTCCATTCAACCAGTTTATCAAAATGATATACCAAAATGAAGAGTTTTTGATGCCTGCTCAAAACATTTTGAATGAAGTGGATATGCTGAAGCACACAATTAGCCTACATGGCTGTAAATTGTTGAAGCTTTTTTTTTCAAAATATCACAGGAAAAGAGAGTAAAGTGCATCTGCTAGCTGAAAAACATGAAAGTATAGCTCAAGCACAAAATGAATCTTGCTTAGCTTGTAAACAGACAGAGAATGGTTAGAAATAAAATTCAAATTCAAAAAGGAGATAAAATTCAAAATGGCTGTGACAGCAAATTTTATAGGCCGATGTCATAAATTTCGTGTTTCACCACCATAACAATTTGAATACTTGGTGTTTGGTACCTGTTTGCAGTTCCCATCAGATGCACATATAAAGTGAAAATATAACATGTTTCTGGACATTTATACTATCCTATGAGATTAGGTTAAGGGTCAGGTTCTCTAGATCTCCATAGCCGCCAATGCTAGAGGTCTGGTACTTGACCCTAACCACTGTCAAGTATGAACTGTACAATATTTACCTTCTGTAAATATTTATATCTTTACTTGGACATGGTTGTAAATTTCACTATGAGTAAATTGCATAACTAAATACATATCAGTTTTATGTTTAAATGCATAGCAAACATTATGGAAAGAGACCAGGAATCACATATAACCCCGGCATTTACCGATGGCTCAGCTTATACAAATCTTCAAGTGTCTCACTATGTTTTTGTTTATCCTAGCAACCAAATGGGATTATTGGAGTGAGCACTGTCAGTGGTCACGTGATAAGTTTCAGGGCGTGTTGTTTCTGGGAAAGTGATAAGTTTCAAGTGCCTCTAGCAGTGATAATTCTGGGAAATAATTATGTTTTACCTTTTTGAAAATTCTTAAGTTTATTAGCAGTTTGTGGTTTCGTTGTTACTGTTCAGTTTGGAATAAGTGTCAATTTTGGATGGGTCAGAGTTGATCGGATTGATCCGGAGTAATTGTGGCCTTTTACCCTGTGGGGACAAAGGTGATCTTCAATGGCGGACTAGAGCCGTGATTCGGTTATTCTTGAAGACGGATCTGACACTGAATGTGCGGATCAAACTGTTGAAATAGAAGTGGGCGCTGCTCCTTCGTTGTTTAGCGCACCGAGAGGGAAAAAACTGAGCAAGAATTCGGGCGCAAATGTTTCCGGAACGGGAGATAAAAATTTTTCTGTGGTTTCATCGGGACCGGAATCTTCTCAGCGGCTGCCATTATACGAGTTCCGACAGGGTGCCGCCTCGTTTTCATCTGGCTCAAGAAACATGCCTTTTTCGGCGAGTCACGTGGTAAACTCCTTGGAAACGATACCGATCAGAGTTCAGTTCAACAACAAGTCAGCCAGCTGGAACAAAGTGTAAAAAGAATTGAAGATAAATTTTCGTCACAAAATAGTTGGAGTGGACCTAGATCAGTCTAAAAGTTCTAGTGTATCTGGACATAAAGAACAGCATAGTCGGATGAAAGATTCTAGGAAAACGCACGAAATAAGTGATAATGACTATTCAGACGTTTCATCGGAGGAACAGGATTGTTTTTCGTCGGACTCGGAGGAGGAAGGAGAAATTAAATCCACAACTACCAGTTCATTGTTTAAAGATTTGGCGAATGATGTTGCAAAGGACAGTTCGTCTATCACGAAAACTGGAACTGAATCAACAAATCTTGACAAATTGGACAAATTATCTCAAGAATTTGAAGCAAAAGTTGCATACGGACCAAAAGTTAATGATAAACTTGTGAAGACAGTGAACTTAGGATTATTGATTGTGTTGGGGTTTAACGACACGTCAACCCTTGAGGGTCATTTTGTGTCGTCTCCCAGAGAAAGGGAGAAAAGAGATAGAAGAGAGAGTAGAGGAGATGAAAGAGACAGGGAAAAAAGAGGAACAGGAATGAAAGTGAAGAAACAGAAGAAATAAAAACATTCCCCCTCTACCCTTACCCACTACAAGGATAGCAGGCCTTGCCCAACTGTAAGCCAAAATCAGTTGGATGCCCCAGTGATGTAAGATACACAGCACCTTCGCACCACCCGACCACCCCCTAGAACTTAGAATTAAAATCCAATTTCTCGGCATCAACGTGCAAAGAAATTTCAGGTAAATATAAAACTTCGGAAAATTGTGAATGGGTCAGAGTGCCCCTGATTAATTCAGAAATTTGGAGCTCTGATTCGCTCCAGGAGAATATAAAACCAATGACAAGTTGTTTTATAAGAATCAGTCTCTGATCACTAAGGCCATGATTCCTGTTATACAGATAATGAACGACTGTATAGAGAAGAAGAATAAAAAAGGAAACATTTGATTTAGCATGCGATGCTTTTCAACTTTTGGCTTATGCCCACAGGGATGAATCAAATATCAGAAGACAGATGTTAAAGCCAGCGGTGCACAAATCTGAAAACTTGTTCGGAGACGATTTGCATAAGCAAATTAAAGATATTAATGAGACAAGGAAATTTACAAATGATTTTTCCGTAAACAAACAAAAAAGAAAATCTTCATATGCCTATCAACAATCATCAAACCGTGCTAGATATGGAGATAAAGACTATAAAAGCTATTCTAGACAGAAGTCTTTTTTGGACAAGAGGGCCCGTCCTTATCAGAAAAAGCCAAAGAGTCAAGGACAGGGCCGGAAACAGTAATACACATTGCAGACTCTACACTGGAAGGTGAAACTGATGTAAGTACAACTTCTCAGTTCTCGGTTAAGAATACTCCTGACAATTTTCTTGCGGGGAAAATTCGTAATAGTCTATGTGCATGGTTTGAGATTACGTCTGACAAATGGATTCTAGACATTGTGAAGCATGGCTATGATATTGAATTTGAATATAGACCCCCTATGAAAGTGTCAAGATTTTAGATTTGTTTCAGTAAGAAAGAACTAGAGATTATGTCTTCAGAAATTCAGAAATTATTAGCTAAACAGGTAATAAGGGAGATTTCTGAGACTGAAGTGAAATATGTTTCATCTATTTTTCTCAGACCTAAAAAGGATGGCAGTTATCGGTTGAACTAGAATCTTCGTGAACTGAATGAATATGTAGTTAAACGGCATTTTAAAATGGAAACTCTTAAATCGGTTTTAGCTTTTGTTACACCTGACTGTTTCTTCGGATCCTTAGATATTAAAGATGCATATTTTTCTATCCCTGTTAGTTTAGATAGTCAAGGCTGGCTTGCTTTTTATTGGGATGAAAAGTTTTTTGCATTTACGGTTTTGCCGAATGGCCTGGGATCCACGCCTTGTGTGTATACGAAAATGCTTAAGCTGGTCTTCTCTTCTTTGAGAAAAATAGGATTTTGTAACTCGACATATATAGATGACTCTTTATTGAAAAGTGAGGATAAGAATAGTTGTTTTGAGAATATATCAGAGACACTGGAACTTGTTGATAATCTTGGTTTTACAGTGCATCCGAAAAAGTCCATTCTTATGCCTACTCAGGAGATTGTTTTTGTTAGATTTGTTATTAATTTCATTGAAATGACAGTGAAACTGACACAGGAAAAGGCAAATGACATTTTTTTAGATTGACTCGCTTGATTCAACAAAAGCAGCTGTTAATCAGGGATGCTGCAAAATTAATTGGCAAGTTTGTAGCCAGTGAGCCTGGGGTTAGGTATGCTCCACTTTATTACAAAACTTTGAAAAAAATTGAAAAAGTTAATGCGCTTAAGTTGAATAGAGGGAACTTTGATGCATACATGATTTTTTCTCAAGAGGCAAAAGAATGTTTACAATGGTGGATTGACAATATAAAGCAAGAAAGTAAGCCTATCATTGTTCCTCAAGCTGACATTATTATTGAGTCAGATAGTTCTATGCAAGGCTGGGGCACGATTAATAAAACTTCTCATGATGATTGTAAGTGCGGTCTGGTCGGATATAGATAAAGATGCTCATATTAATTTTTTGGAAACGAAAGCGGCTTATCTTGCACTTCAGCATTTTTGTTCTACCTTGAAAGGTATTCATATAAAGTTGTTTCTTGACAATACAGTGGCCATCAAGTACCTCAACAAAATGGGAGGTAGGAAATGTTCGCTCAATAAGTTAACGAGAGACATATGGGGTTGGTGTTTAGAGAGAAATCTATGGATATCAGTTTTCCATATCCCCGGGAAAAATAATTACGTTGCGGACAGATTCAGCAGGAAAATGAATGAAGACATGGAATGGTCCTTATCACAGGACGTTTTTCAGGAGGTGCAGGTTAAACTTGGAGCATTGGACACTGATCTGTTTGCCTCAAGGGACAATTATAAACTTGATCGATATGTTTCATATCTCCCTGATTCACAAGCAGTAGCTGTGAATGCCTTTTCATAAACGTGGACTAATAATTATTTTCTGTTTCCTCCTTTTAGCCTGTTGGGGTTAGTTCTTCAGAAAATACAACAAGACAGAGCAACTGTGGTTCTTGTAGCTCCAGTTTTTCACACACAGCCATGGTTCCCAACATTACTCAGCATGATTTGTCATCAACCATTTCTACTACCAAAACCAGAATCATGTCTCAGCCTTCCGAAGGACAACCAAAAGCGACATCCTCTGAAAAAAATGAGACTGGGCTGTTTCAAGATATCAGGGATATCATCGTTAGTCAGGGAATATCAGAAAACTCTGCCGATATTATCGTCTCATCATGGAGGAAGTCAACCAAAAAACAATATTGGTCGTATATACGAAGATGGATGCTTTTTTGTGATAGGGAAAAAGCTAATAAATTTGATCCCTTTTTCAAAGATGTGTTAAAATTTTTGTCAAAGTTATTTAGTATAAAGATAGGATATAGTGGCATTAATACGGCGAAGTCAGCCATTTCTAGTCTTGTTGCAGTTATTTCGAATAAAGATATAGGATCACATGTGCTAATAAAGCGTTTTATGAAAGGAATTTTTAATAAAAAAACATCTTTGCCTCGTTTTTATTGTATCTGGGATGTTAGTGTTGTTTTAAACCATCTTAGCACAGTAGATATTCAAAGCAGTTCTCTAAGGAATGTGTCAAAAAAGTTAGTGGCTCTGTTGGCTTTGACCACTGGGCAAAGAATTCAGTCTTTATATGTGATCGATCTAAGAAATTTAGAGCTTACATCTCAGTATGTGAAAATCAGGTTTGGAGATTTACTCAAACAGAGTAAACCAGGCAACCATTTGCAAGAGCTGTATATTGAAAGTTATGCACCAAATAGGTCATTATGTTTTGTTAGTTGTTTAAGTAAATATTTGGATATGACGAAGGATCTTAGATCAGACAACAGTTTGTTTATATCCACCATAAAACCATTCAAAAAAGCCAGTCATAATACTGTATTAAACAGGTTGAGAGAGTGCTTAAAGGACAGTGGTATAGATCTATCAATTTTCACTCCACATTCTACAAGGGCTGCATCAACAAGTGCAGCAGTCACCAAAGTACCTGTGGATACTATTTTAAGAACTGCGGGGTGGAAATCAGACTGTGTGTTTCGGAAACACTACAAGAGACAAGTGACAAATGACAGCTCCTTTAGTAAAGTCATTCTTTCCGCAGCTTCTGAAACCAAGTAAAGTATATACTTTTAGGTTAGTTTGAAGGAAGTCAAGCCAGTTTTGAGGTTACTAGAGGGATTGCCTGTTTGGACAGTGGGCTCTTGATTGATTTTACCAAATATTATGGTATTGTCTTTTTGGGGTTTTCTGTTGGGGACAGGTACATGTAATTTCTATCCTTTTGGTAAAACATGGAGACAGGCTTGATTGTATATGTATTTTTATATTCATTCATACTTCAAGCTGATTATGTTCTGTTTTGAATACAGACTATGTACATACATCATATTTGACAATTTACTTCTTTTCTTAGGCAAAAAGTTTTGCCTGCCACATCATAAGATTGTCTGCAGATGTTTTGTGTAGTTAAAACATATCCAACTGCTTAAATTTCAATTTCATATCTAACAACTAGTTAGGCAGACTGTCTTGAATACCCAATGATTCGAGGTTTTTGACCTATGGAGGGAGATCTGTTCATGAGACCTGGACTCTAAAAACTCCAATAATCCCATTTGGTTGCTAGGATAAACAAAACTGAACAGTTAAATGAGACTTACCTGTAAGCCGATATTTGATTTAGATTTTGTTTATCCAGCAACCAAGGGATTATAGGCCCACCCGAGCCCACCCTTTGGATCGGTTTTCATGCCTCATGAATGGTTTTTGCTGCTTTAAAGGCTGAAACTTATCACGTGACCAGTGACGTGCTCACTCCTACAATCCCTTGGTTGCTGGATGAACAAAATCTAAATCAAATATCGACTTACAGGTAAGTCTCATTTAACTGTTCAATTATGGACAACAGCAGATTTTCAGAAATTGAATAAAGCAAATGAATGCAAAAATTTGATGCAAATATTAACAATATGTCTGATAATGTCTGTAGAAGCAATTAGATGATGCCAACTGACCTGTATCCAGTTGGTAGTTATTTTTGGGTGGCTCAATGGGAAAACATGTCTTCAAGCATATGCACACAGCAAAGGCACAAATCAGACTGTGCTGATGCACAGTCTGATCAGAGCCTTCACCATCCTCTAACAGAATCATCTGACACCATCAAATGTATCAGTGGAGAGAAAAAAAGTTCCAAAAGATACTTTGTACAATAGCAGGATGATCTGAATCTGCGCATTTTGGGTGTGTTTGAAGGTACATTTTCACTTGAGGTGGCCTATTAATTAACCCTTGTCATGCTGAATAAATTAAGATGCCACCCCCACTTCTTATTTCCAGCTAATCAGATTACTTGATCCAGGTTTTTGATAGAAATTAACATATTTAATGACAAACAGTGCAGATTCAGATCAATTGGCTTCTTCAGAAGCCAACTGATCTGGATCTACACTGTTTGCTAAGATTACAGGCATGTCGTGTTCAGCAAGAGAAGGGTTAATGGCATATCACACAAATGTTGATTGAAGACTTTCATGACTATAAGCAAAACAAACAAACAATGTAAAACTTTGACGCAAATGTAAACAAAGTTTCTAAGTCTGTGACTTTAATGTCTGGTACACAGCAGCAGCAACATGCTGTAATCTGACTGAATCCATCCAGTAATGATACTGTTGTATTTACTCTAAGTACTGATACATCTTAACCCCTTAGCATACTTGCCCTAAAATTTGAAGAAGTCAATTTTACTATCTGTTGATGTATCTAAAATAGTTCTGGATGAGTGGCAAACAGTGTAGACCCCGATCAGATGTTGCACTGTTTTCAAAGGCCTATCTGTCCCAATACTTATGGTTATTATGGTATTATTAATGACATATCAACAATGTCAATTGAAGACTTTCATGAATACTAGACAAAGTGCCCAGTGGGGCATATATACCCCCGACCAGCGCTACCACCACTTTTTAAAGAGCACAAAGTATGTAGCTTTGACTCTGGAGATGGCAGTTGTATGCTATATGTTATAACATTGAAAAAATTCAATCACACATAATATGAAGCCCTTGACCTCAAAGGTCAGGCACAGGTGCAGGGATTGAGCTAAATAAAATTTTAGCCCTATAACTATCACCATATACCAGTGAATTCAATCAGTCTTTATAATATAAGCAAAAATGACATTTGTATGAAAAGTCTGTGACCTTCACTTAAAAGCCATGCCCCAGCTTGGGGATGGTGCCAAGAAATATACCATCATGCTTAATATTAATGAAACCAACGAAAGGGTCTACATAATATAGCTATATAAATTTTAATGTAAATTTTAAGGTGAAATGCCTAATCAATGTCCTCTACATATCTGTAAAGTATCACAAAAATATCTTAAAGAATTTTTAGAGTTATTGCCCGCACAAGATTTAAATAACCAAGGGAGAAAACTGCAGAATGAAGACAGAGTGTCATTCTTGAATGTGATATGCCTACTCAATGTCCTCTACATACTGGTGAAGTATCATAAAACATATCTTCATGTGTTTTAAAGTTATGGTTCGCAAAAAATTTTTACAATTCTGCAGACAAGGGAGATAACTCATGGACCAAGTCAGAGTTGTCTTTCTTGTACCTGACACCCCTACCAAATGCCCTCTACAACCTAACAGTTTCCTGAAAAAAGCTCAAAGGGTATTTAGGAATTATGGGGTGCACAATAATGCGTTTATGGACAGACAGATGGATGGATGGATTCCATGCTGATAGCTATATCTCCTAAACCTCTCAGTAGGAGGATAATGAAATTCAACAAAAGGTCTTGATGGTATAGCTATATAAACTTAGATGCAATTTGTTTTACTTTTATATGAAATTTTCTAAGTCTGTGACCTTGACCTCAAGGTCATACCTCGGGATGAGGATGATGCTGAGTAAAACTCTAGACCTATATCTTCCAACATGTAAAATATAAATGAAATTCCTCAAAGGGTCTTGATGGTATAGCTATATAAACATAAACACAAAAATTTTGACTTATTTATGAAAATTCTAAGTCCGTGACCTTGACACCAAGGTTAACCACCGGAATAGGGTTGGTGCTGATAAAAATTTAAGCTCTATATCTACCATCAAGCCAAATATGAATGAAATCCATCCAAGGGTCTTCATAATATAAGGTCTTATAAACTTTAACGTAAAAACTTTGACCCTAAGACAAAAATAAAGTATGAACGAATAATGCTTCAACAGATGGACGGACAGACAGACAGATTCCTTGCTGATAACTATATCCATTCAACCTTTCAGTTAGGGGATAATGAAATTTAACAAAATGTCTTGATGATATGGCTATATAAACTTAAATGCCAAAATTTTTTCTTTTATATGAAAACTCCAAGTTCATGACCTTGACCTCTGTCACACCCTGTGTGGGGATCATGCTGAGTAAGACTCTAGGCCAATATCTATCAACATGTAAAATATAAATGAAATTCCTCAAGGATCTTGATGATATAGCTATATAAACTTAAACACAAAAAACTTTGACTTTTTTATGAAATTTCTAAGTCCGTGACCTTGACCCCAAGGTCACCCCCGGGGTGGGGATGATGCTGATAAAAACTTTAGACCTATATCTACCATCATGCCAAATATGAATGAAATCCATCCAAGGGTCTTCAAAATATGAGGTCTTATAAACTTTAACATAAAAACTTTGGCCCTAAGGCAAAAATAAAGTATGAACGAATAATGCTTCAACGGATGGACGCAGAGACAAACAGATTCCTTGCTGATAGCTATATCTGCTCGACCTTTCAATAAGGGGGATAATGAAATTTAACAAAAGGTCCTGATGATATGGATACATAAACTTAAATGCAAAATTTTTTACTTTTATAAGAAAATTCTAAGTTTGTGACCTTGACCTCGGTCACACCCTGAGTGGGGATCATGCTGAGTAAGACTCTAGGCCAATATCTACCAACATGTAAAATATAAATGAAATTCCTCAAGGATCTTGATGATATAGCTATATAAACTTAAACACAAAAAACTTCGACTTTTTTATGAAAATTCTGTGACCTTGACCCCAAGGTACCCCCGGGATGGAGATGATGCTGATAAAAACTTTAGACCTATATCTACCATCATGCCAAATATGAATGAAATCCATCCAAGGGTCTTCAAAATATGAGCTTATAAACTTTAATGTAAAAACTTTGACCCTAAGACAAAAATAAAGTATGAACGAATAATGCTTCAACGGATGGACGGACAGACGAACAGATTCCTTGCTGATAGCTATATCCGCTTATAAACTTTAATGTAAAAACTTTGACCCTAAGACAAAAATAAAGTATGAACGAATAATGCTTCAACGGATGGACGGACAGACGAACAGATTCCTTGCTGATAGCTATATCCGCTCGACCTTTCAATTAGGGGATAATGAAATTTAACAAGAGGTCTTGATGATATGGCTATATAAACTTAAACATAAAAATTCTTACTTTTATATGAAAATTCTAAGTTCGTGACTTTGACCTCGGTCACACCCTGGGTGGGGATCATGCAGAGAAAGACTCTAGGCCGATACCTAGCAACAGGTCAAATATAAATGAAATGCCTCAAGGCTCTTGATGATATAGCTATATAAACTTAAACAAAAAAAAACTTTGACTTTTTTATGAACATTCTAAGTCCGTGACATTGACCCCAAGGTCACCACCGGGGTGGGGATGGTGCTGATAAAAACTTTAGAGTTTAGACCTATATCTACCATCATGCCAAATACGAATGAAATCCATCAAAGGGTCTTCAAAATATGAGGTCTTATAAACTTTAATGCAAAAACTTTGACCCTGTGACGGAAAGACGAACATATGTACGAACGAACGTATGTACGTACGAATAAACGTACGGACGAACGGAAAAGTGAAAACTATATACCCCCACATACTTTGTATGTCAGGGGTATAATAAGCAAAGCAAACAAACTAAATGCAAAACTTTGCTGCAAATGTTAACTAATTTCTAAGTCTGTGACCTTGACCTCTGGTATGCAACATGCTGTCATCTGACTGCATTCATCCAGTAGTGATACTACCATATATACCCTAAGTACTGGGACACCTTAACCCGTCATCATACTTGTTCTAAAATTTAAAAAAGTCTATTTTACTACCTGTTGATGAGTTTAAAATAGTGCTAGATGAACAGAAAACATCTGCGGCATCTGATATGGGTCTTCATTGTCCTGTCTGTCCCAATACTTAAGAGTTATTACGGTAATGACATATCACCAATATCAATTGAAGATTTTTATAAATATAAGAAAAGCAAACAAACTGAATGAAAAAATTTGATGCAAATGTTAACTAAATTTTTAAGTCTGTGACTTGTGACTTTATCTGACTGAATGCATCCAGTAGTGATACTAATCACATGTCAACAACTTCGAATTACATTCAGGGCCCAGTTGTTCAAAACTAATGATGTCGTTAGTTAACATATCATTAAAACTTTGATTATTAAATATGGCATATATGCTAATATTTTTGCTGAAAAAATGTAAGTACATTGTAAATGCAAAAGCTACTCACATTTTTTCAGCAAAATTACCTGTGACTTTGATACTGTACTTACTAGAACAGTTAACATTTTGACCACTAATGAGCTTGTTAAGCTAACAATGCTTTGAACAACTGGGCCCAGAAATATAAGCAAAGCAAACAAGTGCCTTATCTGGAGGTATGCATACTCCATACTTCATATTACTTCAGCTTTGTTAGACTCCTGTACATACACTACAACCTCTTTATAACACGGTTCGTTGTAACACGGTTTTGGATATAACACGGTTCAAAGATGGATCCCAAAAATGTATAGATTATATTGAAAAATGACCATAAACGGTCATTTTTCAATATAATCTATACATTTTTGTTTGGATATAACACGGTTGTTTAACTAACATGGTTTATGCTATGGACCCCAACAATGGTGTTATAAAGAGGTTGTGGTGTACTTTTCATTTTCAATCACTGTTTCAGCAGTCCCCAAGATATTATCTTTATTCACTTTTGAACAATGAACATTATACTGATGTACCCTTAGACCTCTTGGATGGATGAACTTTTTACAACAAAGATTACACTGAAATCGCTTTTCTCCAGTGTGTAACCTCTCATGACATTTCATGTTACTTTTATCATTAAAACATTTATCACAGAATTGGCATTTAAATGGTTTTAGTCCCTGGTGAATAAAAAGATGACGCTTGAGGTCTAAACTCTTACTGTATGTCTTAAAACATAAATGACATCGATGCAGTCTAATGTTAGTTCGTTGTTCAATATTGTCTTTCATTTCAGGGTGACATTTTGAAAGATGTTTTTTATACACAGAAATACTCTTATATTTTTCCTCACAATAAACACATGGCCATCGCCAGTCAACAGTATGGTTTTTCCGATGATAACATAAAGCCCTTTCTGTTTTGAAGGTCCTCCCACAATAGTCACAGACAAAACAACGGTTAGGAATATGGCTGCGCTTGTGTTGCTTGAGAGATCCTAGGCTTGTAAACCTCTTATCACATTCCTGAAAACAAAACTGACAACATAGAATCTAAAACAAGAGGGCCATGATGGCCATGGATCGTTCACCTGAGGTTCAGATAGCTTGTCTTAAGGAGACAATTCACATGAAATGTCAGATCCTATTTTCTGGGAAAAATAAAAAAAAAATATTTAAAATGTCATCTGCTGAATATTTTACCCAGCATGCAAAAAGTTAAATGAAGTGCTAAATCCTATTTTCAGGCAACAATAGTATTGACTGTCTTGCATATTTGATATAAACTCCAGCATGCAAGTTCTATGTTTGTATATGGGCCCTCCAAGCAAACAGGTGTCTGTGTATATAAATTAACCCTTGTCCTGCTGAATAAATTAAGATGCCATGCCCATTTTTAATTTTCAGCCAATAAGATAACTTGATCCAGATTGTTGATATAAATTCAAATACTGAATGACAAACAGTGCAGATCCAGATCAGTTGTCTTCTTCAGAAGCCAACTGATCTGGATCTACACTGTTTGCAAAGGCAGGACATATCCGGGTTCAGCAGAACAAGGGTTAAAGATGTGCGGATTCACATATTCCTGTACAGGCACATCTGGTCCAGACATTTGCTCTCCACTGAAACTTTTTACAGCATCTAATGATGCTGTCTGAAGATAGTGAAGGCCCTGATCAAGCTGCGCACAAACACAGGCTGATCTGGGCCTTTGCTGTCTGCATATGCCTGAAAACATTTTTTCGCAAGGTGGGGCTCATATACACTGTATGAAGATGTTGTTAACACTTTGCATGCTATGGACAAATTCAGCAACAAATTGATAAGTTTTCTTATTTTTCTCAGAAATCAAGATTCGACATTTCTTGCAAATAGACAATTTGCATTAAATATTAAATCCTATTTTCTGAGAAACAAAAGAAAAAATATTTCAAAATGTCATGAGCTGAATTTTTACCCAGCATGGTAAGGGTTGATCATTAAACTGATGTTCAAAATGAATGAATTACATTTACTGCATGATAGGTATCTGTGCTCTCTCTGAGAATTTTATAACATTATACACATTTGAATAATTGACAGTTCAACCTCAGATACCATCCCAGAAACTAAACCTGTGTGTAAACACACTAATGTTAGACCTTATTTTCTCAGAAAAAAAAAAGAAATTTTAGAATGTCATCTGCTATTGTTGTGATCAGTACTTTAAAGGTTAACAGATAATTATTACTTACCTGAAAGTCACATTTGTAAGGTTTCTCTCCAGTATGTACCTGTCAGTGTTACAATTAGTCATACATTCGAATTGACTGTCATGGCACAAATCTCACAGCCAATTATTACTCACCTGAAAGTCATACTTGTAAGGTTTTCCTCCAGTATGTACTCATTGGTGTTCAATTAGTTGTGCATTACCACTGAATTCCATGGCACTTACCTGAAAGTCACATTTATAAGGGTTCTCTCTCATATGTACTTGCAGGTATTCAGTTAGTCATGCATTAAGACTGAATGCCATGGCTAAAATCTCACAGATGATTATTATTCACCTGAAAGTCACATTTGTAAGGTTTTTCTCCAGTATGTACTCATTGGTGTTCAATTTGTCATGCATTACGACTGAATGCCATGGCACAAATCTCACAGATTATTATTACTTACCAGAAAGTCACATTTGTAAGGGTTTTCTCTCATATGTACTCGCAGATATTCAATTTGTCATGCATTATGACTAAATGCCATGGCACAAATCTCACAGATTATTATTACTTACCTGAAAGTCACATTTGTAAGGTTTTTCTCTTGTATGTACATGCAGGTGTTCAATTAGTCATGCATTACTATTGAAAGCCATGGCATAAATGTCACAGACAATTATTACTTACCAGAAAGTCACATTTGTAAGGGTTTTCTCTCATATGTACTCGCAGATGTTCAATTTGTCATGCATTATGACTAAATGCCATGGCACAAATCTCACAGATAATTTTTACTTACCTGAAAGTCACATTTGTAAGGTTTCTCCCCAGTATGTACTCGCCGGTGTTCAATTAGTCGTGCATTACGATTGAATGCCATGGCACAGATCTCACAGATAAATGGTCTCTCTCCAGTATGCTGTCTCATATGTTCAGAAAGTCTTGCAGGACGTTCAAATCGTCTTGGACACAGCTCACAGGCAAACTTTTTCTTCTCACCATGTACCTTCATATGCTTCTCCTTGCTTGCCTCATCAAGGAATCCTTTGTCACAAACCTGTACAAAGATTCTGATACAGCTAAAGGAATCTGATATGGGATCCCTTACTTTAATTAACCTTTAACAATCTCTGGGCAAATTCAGCAGACCATAAATTGATGATACAGTAAAACCTCAATAATTCGAAGTGCAAAGGGACTGCAGGAATTCCTTCGAATTATCGCTATTTCGAATTTCCGAAATCGGTAGTTTTCGGATATGTTCGGATTTTTATTCAATATCGTTGAAGTAATGGGAATATCTGCATTAAAGATAATGAGCTGCTTGAAGACTGAGCTAATCATCTTCTACGCTTGACAGGCCTACAGAACCAGAAAATAAAAAGAAAACATGAACTTACATTTTTACTTACAACCGTCAACAATAACAAAAATGAAGGTTAAATATAAAGTAACGAACCAATTAACTGACAAAATATTTAACCTTGCAAAACGCGGTGCAGAAAAGACAAACGTTGACAGCTAGCGAAGATTTGTATTAGTCTGCAATAAACTGGCTGGTACAGATCCGAAAGGGCTAACCACATTTCTAGACAATTTTGTTTTGCCTTTTTGTCCCTACTTTCACTTTAAAAAAACGTTAAAAAATATTCAGGAAATTCGTCTCAGAATTATTATTTTTGCTGTAACCGTACTATTACAGATCCTTCGTATTTACATGTTACATGAATCACTGATCTTTAAAATCCATTAAAGTTCATTAATGACCCATAATAAAAACACTTAAAATTATCAAATAACACGATCACGGCTAACGATCTCAATTAAAGAAACCCTTTATTCAATCAAGGATCATCACTTAATAGTATGACTATTAATCCGGTGTCGTTTACCTGTAGCGAATAAACCTGTGAAGTCACTCGGGTGTGTAACAATCAAGGAAATCATATCATCGTGTGTGACCTTGATTGGCAGTTTGGAATTTTGAATTTAGCAGGGAATTTCAACAGAAATTTCTTTGATTGGGTCCGATAAATATGTTCAGAATATTCACCGTTAAGACGGTGTCAGCTACCTGTGGTGAATAAGCCCGTGAAGTCACTCGGGAAGGCGGCTGTGTAACAATCGAACTCGCCGCACAAAGAAATCATGATCACCATGCGTGACCTTGACTGGCAGTTTGGTATTTCGAATTTAGCAGGGGATTTTATTAGGAATTTCTTTGATTGGGACCAACTGATCTGTTCGAAAAATTGATTTTTTGGAAAAATTGAAATTCGAACAATCGGTGATATTTTTGCAAAAAATTATAGTGAAAGAAGTCCAGACCATCAGTCGTCTTCGAAAAATCCGGTAGTTTCGAAAAATTGGCGTTCGAATTACCGAGGTTCCACTGTATTTTGCTTATTTTTCCCCCAGAAAACAGGCTTTAACATTTCATGCAAATTCTCTCCTTAGGAGACAATTTGCATGAAACATCAAAGTCTGTTTTCTAGGAAAAATAAGGATATTTCAAAATGTCATCTGCCAAAATTATTACCCAGCCAGCTAAGCATTAAAACAGGAACAGACATTGCTACATATGTAATTCAAAATCAGAGGGGCACTCCCTAGGTAAAGCACTTTAGCATATCTTTTAAAAAGTATGGGTACTTTTCACATGGCACCCCATTAAAAAGGGCACTTTCTTATCATCATAAAACAATTACGCAAGTAATCACAGTAGAAAAAGTCTGTTTAATGGCATGTCATAGTTTTCAAGACATTTATTTTTCTTACTAAATATTGTTTTTAAGCTAGATGTGTGTTTGTAAAACCCTATTTCCCCAACTATATGCTTTTACCTACAAATTTCCAAGGCTGAAAAGGGGCATAACTCACAAAATTACCCAATTTTTCTAAAAGTTAATCAGGTGATCTACTCCTCAGCCCCAATAAGCTAACCAAGTTTCAAGGCCCTAGCTCAAATAGTTATGCAAAATGATGAGAGCACTTTACCAGATAGACAAATTGACGTTTTCTAATTTTATGAAATAATGATAAGGAATTAAGGTGTACAAACAGTTCAGGTAACTGCAAAACTTAACCCTTAAAGCACCAGTCACAAGTGCAGCAGACTACAATTTTTTATTTTATTTTTTTTATTTTTCAGAGAAAACAAGTCTTGACATTTTCATGTGAATCATCTGCTGCTAGGCAGCAGAAAAAAAAAAAAAAAAAAAAAATTTGAATGTCGTCTGCTACAAATGTTGCTTGGTGCTTTAAGGGTTAAGAGCCTTGAATTGCATATGAGCTGTCTCTTGTAAGAAAAACTATTTCAATATCTCATTAACTTAATGCCAAAGAGTGTTAAAATAATGGAAACCTTACCACCCTGATGTTTTTTTTTTTTTTTTTTTTTTTTGTTTTTTTTTGTCTATGCAAACTTTTTTATGAATCTCATGCATATTTTATGCATTACCTATACAAGAAGTTCAGATAAAAAAATGTTTTCCTACTACCAACACAAATAAGCCTCTTTTTCAGGAAAAAGACATTTTTTGACTGTTATATACTTCCCAAAATGCAACGGGCGAAAGTACAGATTCTTGGAACATACCTCACATTTGATGCTCAAATCTCCATGCAGTTTCATATGTCTAACCCACATGCCTCTAACTATAAACTTGTCATTGCAGTGCTCACATTTGTATTTCCATTTGTTAATCCCATGAGTCACCTTTTTATGTGCTACAAGTGCTTGTTCAGATGAAGACCAGTGGCTGCACAGATCACATTTCCATGGTTTGATCCCTGTATGGGTTGCTTGGTGAGCCTTCAAAGCATGTCTGGGACAGAAATAGAATCAGGTTATCAAAAGAAACAGTCTAAAATATGTAAAATAGTTCTAAAACTATTTTCCTAAAATTTATGGGGTACACTTTTAAGGAAGATAACTTTGTCAAAATTATTTGCCTCCCTTCTGGAAAGGGATTTACTCTAAAAGAAAAGAATCTGCTCCCAATGGGAGCAAATTCTTTCCTTTTAGAGTAAATCCCTTTTTAGCCTGTTTCAGAAAGGAACTAATGTGCAGAAAAGCAGATGGGATATTATAAAAAATTGTCTCCTTCTTAAAACACATCAGAAAACTACCAAATATATCCAGTTTCCAGATCCCTTAGCAAAATTCTAAAGAACCAGACCTTGTTTCTAGTACCTTTCTGTCTCTTTTTAGATTTCATTCAAATGGAATGTTAAGACTGGTTAAAACAAGAAAAAATATCATATCATTGTGTTTGGTCTGCTAAATTCAGCTTCAATATACTACTTAATAGTAAATATTCATGCTTAAAATATATGTGAGTAAATATTTCTGCAGGCAATATTTTAAAACATTATTTTCTTCATTTCTCAGAAAACAGATTTGATTTTTCATACAAAGTGCATGCCATGTCAACCCTACTTTCGGAAAAAAATCGAGTACATAAAATATCATCAATTTGTTGTCTTTTGAATCTGCCCAGACAGCTAAAGGTTAACTAAAAGTCTAAATGGTTTATATTAAATAATATGGTTTATATTAAATTTAAAATAAACGCTGTTATGTATAAAGCATATGTTTACCTATTTTTTTGAATGTGACATACATTAGTCAAAGTTGGTTTATATATGTCACAATCAAAAATACACCACAACCTCTTTATAACACCATTGTTGGGGTCCATAGCATAAACCATGCTAGTTAAACAACCGTGTTATATCCAAACAAAAATGTATAGATTATATTGAAAAATGACCATTTTATGGTCATTTTTCAATATAATCTATACATTTTTGGGATCCATCTTTGAACCGTGTTATATCCAAAACCGTGTTATAACAAACCGTGCTATAAAGAGGTTGTAGTGTATAGGTAAACATTTGCTTTATACCAAACAGAGTTTATTTTAAATTTAATATTCAGAAATTAATACTTGTATGCATGTAAAACAAATTTAACCAAATTGTCCGCAGAACTCAACATATGATGGGCAATACTGTGATATGTGAACAATGAAGGTCAAGGTCAGCCTGCATACCCAACTGTCTGTTCAGGGACCTTTCTGTTCGTTGATATATTTGACAGTATCTGGGGATTCTGAGAGCATGCAGCTATGGTCCTGATCAAATGGTGCAAATATGAATCACAAAACATTTCCATAAATATACATGTGGTTCCAGAAGACACACTGTTTTTACACCAAAATGTATTGATATTTTCTTATTTCTCCATGTGAGGCACTTCTAATGAGTACCCGTAACATAGGTGTTTGTGGAGAAATAAGAAAGTACTTGTATCTTCAAAAAAGTTCCTTCTCTCGAGCTGTAATTGTCATTATGATTTTCACATGTCATGTTATGATTTGGACCATGTTACACTAACAGACCTGCCATGGTTGCCTGTTTTCATTTATCTTAATATTACAGAGATTAAATTTAGTACATCAATCAGAAATAAATGCCTATATATGAAATGCAAATTCTGATGAAATCTCAATGAGAAAGAAAGAAATGAAAGCATTTTTTCTGGTATTTTTCAAACATCTTCTAAGAAGATGGAGCAGAGCAAGTGCTGATTTGGTTATGGCAAAGAAGGCAAACTTTTATAACAGAATAACCTCATATTGTATCCTCCAAGAAGAAGATGGTGCAGAGGCAGTGCTGGTTTAGGTATGGCAAAGAAGGCAAACTTGTATAACAGGGCCCAGTTGTTCAAAGCGTCGTTAGCTTAACGAGCTCATTAAGGGTCATTTCGTTAACTGTTTTCGCGGATTCAATACACAATATTCTGATATTTTTTGCTGAAAACATTTTCAGCATATTTGCGTATCACTCAATGTAAATTTTAACGAATCGTTAACTAACAACATCGTTAGCTTTGAACAACTGAGCCCAGAACAATGAAAAGAGGATATTTAGGATCACCTGTCATTTATTTGATTCTTCCTGGAATTTATAATAGTCTGTTATCAATGGAGATTTTCAACAAACAGATATTAACCCTTAAAGCACTAATTACAACTGTAGCAGACAAAATTTTATTTACCTATTTTATTTTATTTATTTTTTTTTTTTTTTTTTGTATTTTTCAGAGAAAATAAAGCTTGATATTTTACTGAAATATTGAAAATAAGACTTGGCATTTCATGTGAGTTGTCTGCTACATAGATGATTCACATCAAATGCCAAGTCTTTATTTTCTCTGAAAAATAATTTAAAAAAATACAATGTTGTCTGCAACAATTTTGCTTAGCACTTTAAGAGTTAACTTCACAAATACACTAGGCCTAGTTGTTCAATGAATCATTAGTATAACAAAGGCATTATGCTAACATCTTCATTTAATATTTTTACACAAAAAATATGAAACTGCTTAATAAATATTAGTGTATGGTAGTTACCCTTAGTATTGGGACAGACAGGCCTTAGCAAACAGCATACATCCAGAGACAATGCCATGGAATGCAGTATGTGATCTCACCATCTGCTTCTCATCCAGCAGTTTTTAGAAAGTCAACAGGTACTAAAATGGACTTGTTCAAATTTTAGGACAAGTATGGTAAACAAAAGTTATGCTGTTCCTATATTTAGGGTTACTGGTAATACCATATTTAAATTTTTTGTACTTCAATATTTAACATGCTTTAATTCAACAACTTCATAAAGTTGTGCAAATTCAGCAAACAACAAACGGATGATATTTTTCTTGTTCATTGCAGAAATTAGGCTTTGGCATGTCATGAAAATTGTCTCCTCCGAAGACAGTATGCATGAAATGTCAAAGCCTATTTTCTACTAAAATAAGAAAAATATTTCAAAGTGTCATCTGCTGAAATATTTACCCAGCATGCTAAGCATTAATGATGCTTTGAATAACTGGGCTCTGATTCTTAGAGCAGGATACTTACTGGGTAGCTAACTGATGTCCACATTCAGAACACACAAGATCAGGCTTATCTTTATGTTTTGTGCAGGTGAATCTCACATGAAAGTCTCTTCTGGATTTTGTATTGAATCTCCAATGGCAATGCCCACAGTGGTAGGGGCGAGCATCATGCTGCTTCAAGTGTTTCTTTAAATTTTCCTCGAATTTAAAATCTTTACTGCATATATAGCATTTGAAAGCCATAAGATCAGAATGAATAAGGACATGACGTCTGTAATTTCCTATTTGGTCAAAAGACTTCAGGCAAATTTCACATACAGCTGGGCTGCCTTTCTTGTCTAACAACTGTTTCCACTTCCTCGTCTTCATTTCCCCTGAAATGGGGTCTTTGTATCTTATTTCACCACTGACCAATTTACTTTTCTTTACCTGTGCTGGAATTTCTGATTTACAGTTAGGCATGAGCTGATTATGTTCATTTAAATGAGATTCAAATTTAAAGGCATACCCACAATGACAACATGGAAATTGGCCCTTTTCTAGTTCTATAACTTTCACATGTACCTTTTCAATATGTTCATCTAATTGCCATGACAATCTGAAAACCTTTTCACATTGTTTACACTCATGGAATTCATTGTTGTCTACATGAGTTTGTTTATGTTCATTCAAGCTGGCCTCTGTCTCAAATTCCTTTTTGCAAATGACACATCTTGAGGAATTATGAAATAATACCATATGAGAATCTAGAAGTTCTTGAGTCAACAACTGTGCCTTACAGATATTACAAATTAAGTCGGTAACATTATTTTCACGTTCATACTTACTGATTTTACATGTTTCCAGTTTTGTTAAGATCACTTTACATTCAGGAAATTTGGTTTGCTTATTCTTCAACTTGTCACTAGGTTTTTGCTTTCTGTTACTTGATCTAGAAAGAACAACTTTATCAGTTTTTCCACGCTTTACTGCGAATGATTTATTTACCAGTATTCCACTTCCTTTTAAGTGTTCTAAGTTATCCTCTTTCTTAGTATCAATGTCAGTATCTACGTGACCTAATATGGCAACATCTAAGTTTGATGTTTCATCAAAATCATCTGTATCACCATTAAACATGTTCTCAACTACATTAACTGATGATGTTGGCATGTCTACCAAGTCTTTATCAGGGGCATCAACATTGATGGCTGACTTTTCACTGGTTTTCCTTGCAGTTTTCACCTCATTGTCAATGACAGTATCAGTTTCTAGTTTGAATTCAACAGGCAGATTTGTACCTACGAAGAATAAAAGTATTGCAGGAATATGGATTACAATATTTGTACAGACAATGTTTAAGCAAACACTGTAGACATCCAAAGCCTTCTGCCAGAATGTTTTAGACACATCACCGGTGCAGACGTAGTTACAACAAAATGTATTATATTTAACCCTTAAAGTGCCAATCACAACAATTCACGGTCGTCTGCTTTGTCATCTGCTTGTGATTTTAAAAGGTCATTTTTGCAAACAGTGTGGACCCAGATAAGACTGCTCCTCTAGGAGCAGTCTGATCTGGGTCCACACTGTTTGCCTGTATGCAAAAATAGGTTTGAATAGTTTGCAAGAATATTCAGCAGACGACATAAACAGAGGACATTTTCAGATGCAGGTTTTCTTGGCGTTTTAAGGGTTAATCATGCCAAAAATTTCAAATTTACTTCTGAATATACGGCAACCAGGAAAAAAGATATCAAAAGCAGAGGAGATGATCTTAAACCCCACTTTTATATAGTAAAACTGGGGTTTACAGGGGTATACATTATTTTTCTTATTTCTGCTCAAAAACATATATTGTGGGTACTCATTAGAACTGCCTCTGTGAGGCAGTTCTAAGTTATAGATAAACCATGGTTATTGTTGAGGTTTTGGGTATACTGTAAATTATACCATAGTTTGGTGACCTTTCACTGTCTGACCCCAAACGAGGTGGAGCCGAGTTTGGGTCAGACAGTGAAAGGTCACCAAATTATGATATAATTTACTGTATTCCCAAAACCGAGACAATAACATGGTTTATCTGTTTTAACCAATGTATGGGACTGTTTTTGTTTTTGTTTATTTCTTACAAAAATTATACTTTTATTTATTTAGTATATCTTTTTCTACTTTTTTACTTTTATTTCTCTTATTTTTATATTTATGGTAAAGTGGTAACAGGCAGTCTGATGAAATGCTGTACCAATTGACCATGTGTACTCAAAAGGATGAAACACCCCACCTTCTTTGAATTAAACTAACTGAGGCACTACTGCTAAAATCTGATTGGTTGCAATCTTGTCAATCACAAGAAATTACATCAGCATCTTAATTTGGTCAAACTTTGTTGCAATCTGGTTGGTCAGCTGTAGCTTTGGTCATTATAATATACTCCAGACAGACTGTCTGGTTTCATGTGTTTTATTCAACAAAAAATGTCATTTTTAAATAGAAAGTTGCTCAGTGCAGAAGCAAATTTGAAGTTCCTCTAACCTTTACCACTCTCTGGATAATATCAGCAGACAATATATTTGATGATACTTTCTTAGTTTTTCCAGCCAACAGAATTTGACATTTCATGCAAACTGTCTCTAGTTGAGACAATGTACATGAAATGTCAAATCCAGTTACCTGAGAAAAAAATAAGAAAACTATTTAAAAAATATCACCTGCTGAAAATTGATGGTTAGCACTCTGGACATTTTGAGCAGACAACATATTGGTGATAGTTTATTTTTTTCCAATAAACATTTGACGTTTGGAGACAATTTGCATGAAATGTCAAATTCTGTTTTCTAGGAAAAAATACGAAAATGTTCAAATTGTCTGCTGAAACAAAATTCAACATACAACATTTTGAAATATTTTTCTTATTTTTCCCAGAAAACAAAAACCTGTTTTTTTTGGGACAATATCAACTTGTCATCGCCTGCGGAATTAGCCCAGAGAGTGAAAAAGGTTAAGGTGCACTGATGAGTTGACAGTCATTCTAAAGTACACCTGTGAGATCTATAAATAAAACCATGGGTTAATTTTCAAATCTGAAAATTTTCCCATGGTCCAGCTATGGTATAAGTCTTAGTTATACCATGGTTCGTGCACATGTACGATGCGATAATGCACGAGCGTGAACGAGTGCATTATCACACGTACATGCGCAGAACCATGGTCTAACTGATTTATCACATTTTCATGCATGTAGATCATATACATTGCGAGATATTTCATGCTGAATGTTGATAATTCAGACCACTATGTGATAACAAGTACTAACAATCTATGTTTTGAGCAGAAGTATGAAAGATATCAAAATCTTTATCTGAAAACTTTCAGTTTTTGGTGGTGAAATTTTCAATATATCTGAATAGGTGTGTTTTTGTAATGATTTTTCTTGGTTTTCCTTGAAATTGTACATTGTGATTACTAATAACTAACTAAGCCTTGATGAAACATTTCTGATGAGCTATTGTAACATAAGGTTTTCAATCAGATAGAAAAAAAAAAAAAATACCGTATTTAACATTTCCCTAAATATGTTCAACACATGTAAGATCCAACTGTTCCTAAAGGAATTACTACAAACTAACTGGTACGTCCAGGATCTACACTGATTGCTGAGGCTGTTCTAACAAGTACCCACAATCTATGTTTTCAGCAGGAATGTGAAAAAATACCATCTGAAAATTTTCCTTTTTTGGTTGTAAAATTTTCAATATATTTGAATAGGGTGTTTTCGTAATGACATCTGCGTATTATAGTAAGTACATATACAGAGACATACAGTCTAAATCAAGAGTATCCGTTACAGTCAGGGCATGACAAATCCACTGCCTAGCTGCCTGGGACAAGTCAAAATGGGACTGGGCAACTACACACTCATTTTATTTGCCTACAAATTTGCATAAAACATATATACACAGAAAATGATGGTCTGAAACCATTTTCCAGAATGTTTTGTGTCTGGGGAAGGCTGTGTTTCATGATAATGGCATTTCCTGGGTAACCATTCTTATTCACCAGGCATGTGGACAAAATGTTTGTTTGTCAGACCCTAATATGATAAAAAAAACAACAAAAAAACTGACTCATCACGAAAACATACCTGTATAATTTTGACCCCTTAAACCCAACTTTTTATATAGTAAAACTGGGGTTTACAGGGGTATAAATTATTTTTCTTATTTCTGCTCAAAAACATAGATAGTGGGTACTCATTAGAACTGCCTTGGTGAGGTGGTTCTAACGAGTGTCCACAATCTATGTTTTGAGCAGAAATATGAAAAATATCAGAATTTTTATCTGAAAACTTTCAGTTTTTGGTGGTGAAATTTTCACTATATTTGAATAGGAGTGTTTTTGTAATGTTAAATTTAGTGACTTAATAGTGAACATTTTTCCTGTTACAACAGATTCTGGTATATAAAAAGCAAATTACAAACTCATCAAGTATATTGTTTCTTGTTACTTTGTGTCATCTAACTGCAGAGTTTTATTCTATTCTGTTTGGTGCCTTGTTCTTGTGTTTGTTCTGTATCATGCATTTGCTCTTCCCCTCAGTATCTGAGGTAGAGGCTGACATTACGAAAACATGCCTATTCAAATATATAGAAAATTTCATCTCCAAAAACTGAAAATTTTCAGATAAAAAACTTTGATATTTTTCATATTTCTGCATTGTGGGTACTTGTTAGAACGAGTACCCTCAATCTATGTTTTTGAGCAGAAATAAGAAAAATAATGTATACCCCTGTAAACCCCAGTTTTACTATATAAAAGTGGGGTTTAAGGGGGTCAAAATTATATAGGCATGTTTTCTTGATGATCTGTAATTAAGGCACTTCCTGTACTTCTTCCTTAAATATTTATTAATCACCATGAGACACTGACAGCAATACTGAGGATAAAAATTACCTTTACAGAACTGTACAAACTCTGAAATAAAAAGTACTTTGTCTTCCAAAAAAGCCTTTCCTTTTTCTGACCCAGTCACACAATGGCTCTCTTGATTAACTGTTATCACAATGCTTTCATGACCATGTTCTTCAAGCGTTTCACACTGAAAAATAAGAGATATCTTAAAACAACTACATTTATACTAAGTTTCCTGGTCACCAAGAGGCTGTGCTGACAGACTGTTCACTGAGCAAGATGTTCTGAGTCCTATGTTTCTCCAGTTTTTCACATTAAAAGCCAGATCAGATGCTGCAGAGTGTGTTGTCTGATCTGGGCCCAGTTGTTCAAAGTGTCATTAGCTTAACAAGCTCGTTAAGGGTCATTTCGTTAACTGTTAACTGTTTTAGCGGATTCAATATACAATATTCTGATATTTTTTGCTGAAAAATGTGAGTAGCTTTTGCACTGCAAAAGCTACTCACATTTTTTGAGCAAAAAATTTCAGCATATTTGCATATCACTCGATGTAAATTTTAACGAATCGTTAACTAACAACATCATTAGCTTTGAACAACTGGGCCCAGAATGTTTGCCACCATTCTTCAGACACATCAAAGGGGAGTAAAATGTTCAAAATTTAGGATTTGATTGTGTTGGGGTTTAACGACACGTCAACCCTTGAGGGTCATTTTGTGTCGTCTCCCAGAGAAAGGGAGAAAAGAGACAGAAGAGAGAGTAGAGGAGATGAAAGAGAGGGACAGGGAAGAAAGAGGAACAGGAATGAAAGTGAAGAAACAGAAGAACTAAAAACATTCCCCCTCTACCCTTACCCACTACAAGGATAGCAGGCCTTGCCCAACTGTAAGCCAATATCAGTTGGACGCCCCAGTGATGTAAGATACACAGCACCTTCGCACCACCCGACCACCCCCTCAAAATTTAGGAGAAGTATGGTCAGGTGCCAAGGTGTTGTAATGGGTTTGATGACTGTATGTCATACAGTTAATCACTAAATGCCAGGATTGAAGTCAACAAACTGACCAAGTCATTAGACCAAGAAATATAGAAGAGGAACATAAAATGATATTGCAGTGTTTGAGTCTGTGTTAAGGAGGAGGCACATGACAGGTAAAATGATTAGAGGTGTTACAGTTAAACAGAAATGGTGCTAAATGCTAGGGATGACAAAAAAAAAAATGACAAACTTTGAAAGTCATTGGACTGTGAAAAATAGGTCATGGTCAAAAAATGAAACTACATGTATAATGTTTGAGTCCTGGCATGCTAGTGAGAAAGATGTAAACAAGTTATCATAATTGTTTGTGTTTGTGTTGAGGTTTTACGGCCCAGTCAACCCAATGGGGTCATATCGAGCGAGGTCAGTTTACCTAACCACACGTTTACTGGGCAGGCTTAGTCCTCTAAGCGGTTAACCAGTATTGTGCACATTCTTTCGCCAGAAACTGACAACTGCCCTTCTTGAATCAGCGGAAGAGAGAGAATGACCGTAGAAAATATTTCATGATCAATCTCCACGAAAGAATGTTGCCGACCTCGGCGGGGGTTGAACCCGCGACCTCCTGGTCTCCAGTCGGACGGCGCATCCAACTGAGCCACCGAGGCCGGCAAGTTATCATAATGATGACTGTGTGTGTAAGTTATTGAAAAATGTACATAAATGCTAGGCTTGACACAGATGTTGGACAGATGAATGGGCAGACAAAAAGATTGTCAAAAACCAGAACCTAAATCGCAGGGGCTATCTGAACTATGTATCAGTTACTTTTTAAATATCTACCAAAGTAAGGAAGGGAAGGGTTTTGCAAAGGGAGGCAATTTAATAATTGACGCTCTTTGTAAAAGAACTATGTAACTGTTTCTTTTAAAATTCTACTAAAGTGGTGAAGGGAAGTAAGCAGTTTTTCAAAGAGGCAATTTAATAATTGCCTCCCTTTGCAACAGTTAATTCCCTTGCTTGTATTTAGAAATTTAGGTAATTACCTTCTGTGTGTGTAACTTCAAAATCAAGATATTTACAATATGTAAAGTGAAAATCTGACACAAAAATTAACGATTAAAGCCAAGTAAAATTGTAGCAGAAAACATTCTTTTTTTTTTATTACTTTTCAGGGAAAATAAAGTTTGATTATTTCATGTGAATTGTCTGCTTGGCAGACAAAATTCACATGAAATGTCAAGCTTTATTTTCTCTTATTTAGTAAAAGAAAATAAGAAAAGTGTCTGCTGCTTTGTGACTGGTGCTCTAAGGAGTTAACAAGCATCTCACCGTTGTCTTAAGCCGGTACTGTAGTCCTTCTATGAATGCTGGATCCATGGATGTTCCCATTTTGTGTCAGTCCACTTACCTAAGTAGAACTACTGAAATTAAGAAAATATAAAGATTTGAATAGCGACAAACACAGGGGTTGGCACATGTTTTGGACATACAGGAAAATGTTATGTATATATGGTAATATATATGATCGATATATAAGCCATATATACATAATTTTTTCCTGTATATCTGTTCTACATCATCCAAAACACATGACGACTTCCTGTGCTGACAGTGGTACCATATTCACCAAGAATATTCGGACAGACATGGCTGAACAAACAGTATAGCCCTAGATCAACCAGCTCCTAGTTTGGTTTGTGGCTGCATTTTTTAAACTGAACCAGAGCTTTTTAGACAAATAATCCCAAGGTAGTCAAATGGACTTGTACAAAATTTAATATTTAATTAATTATATAATTTAAATTTAATTTTATCTTCATTTAATATGATAAGCATGGTATGGAGTTATATGGTATCTGAATACTTAGTTGTAAAAAAACAACAAATAGCTGTGTTTCCACTAACATGCTGAAAAAAAAAAATTGGTCGGTAGGTAGGAGACTTTTTTTTATTTTTCTATTTTTTCTCCAGAAAAGAACAGGGTCGGGCCTGTAATTCTTTTTTATTTTGCATTTTTACTGATAAAAAATGGCAGAGTCAGGTGTTTGAAACAGGGTAGGTCAGGTTAGTGGAAACACAGCTTTTTTTTTATGCTTTAGAATAATTTGGGTAAAAAGATTTGATCTGTTGCAACCTGGGTATGTATTTAGCAGATGATATTTTGAGATATTTTCTAACTTTTGTCTAAAAGTACAGGACAGAAGAGAATGTGAACTGCCTCCTATAGAGGCAATTCACATGCTATGTTGAGTCTATAGGACACAAGTGAATGTGAATTGCCTCCTATGGAGGCAATTCACATGTTATGTTGAGCCTATATTTCCTGACAAAACTATTGAAAAATCAACTTGTCATCTGGGTTAAGCAATGACATACTGAGCCAAGGTTATTTGTTGCATGTGTGAATGGCACAGAAACCGAATGGCATGAACATCTGCACAGTATGGCTATAGTCTTATTTTCATATTAAGAATTCTAGCAGACATGCTGCTTTTGAGAAATGTGACATCCTAATTAGACTGCACTAGACTGATCTGGGTTTCTATATACTTCTGATTCGCTTTTATACGCATACATGTTCTTGACATGCATAATTAAATTTCCTGCATTTCAGCTTTTCACTAACTCAAATGTGTGCAGTTCTTGTACTAGCTAACACAAAGAGATGCATTACACTAAATCACAACTGAATTTTACAGAAAAATCTGGCCATTCTTCTACATAACATACATTTTGGGTGAAGAAATAAGAGACAATTTTAACTGGTCAGGACACATATACGGGGTACACTAACTTGTTTACCAGCCAGGAGGCAGGACAAAGTGGGAGGTGGTTTCTATGTTTTCTGTATTAACCCCATCCAAAAAAAAATCAAAATGCTTGAGCAAATAGTGTAGACTCAGACCCTGAGATTATAAAACTTTTTTTCATGCTCAACTCAGCTGAGCATGAAATTTGCTCTTCTAAAAAAGAAAATACCTGGCACCCGCCTCTTAATGAAATTCCTGCTGACATAACAGGATTCTTCTTTACATTTTCTGTAAATATGGAAAACATAGATTGTAGGTACTTGTTAGAACTGCCTCGGTGAGGCTGTTCTAACAAGTACCCTCTATTTTTTGTTTCTGAGCAGAAATAAGAAAAATAATGTATTACCCTGTAAACCCCATTTTCACTATATAAAAGTGAGGTTTAAGGAGGTCAAAATTATATAGGTATGTTTTTGTGATGGTACTGGCTTATTTATCTGTCCCATAATTATAATATCATACGTTTGTATGAGCTGGGGCACTGCAATAATCCTACAAATTACCCTTCAGAAGGCTTCTTTACAAACCCCCTGTTGGGATCTCCTCTTTATTACATGCCTTTAATCTCTTTTGCCTAGTGCCTTGGAAGGGGCAATAAAATTATTTGTGAGTGGTACCACTTTTGGTCTCATATTTTAGCCATCATCATCATCATCATCATCACTGTTTTTTTTATTAACATGCAGGTACAGAGGGCTACGTCCACATCAGTGGGCCCCCTTCCAGGTAGCTGGCTGGCTGCATGCATGACAGATCTCACATCAGATCTCCAGGTGTGTCTATCATGAGCGTCTATAGCCAAGAGCTTCCACTCTCTGCAATGCCTCTATGAAAGCTGCTTCCATGTCATCTTGGGCCTCCCAGGCCCACACTTTCCATCAACTGGTTTGTCTAGGCTGTCTTGACTGCACTGTTGAAGTGTTCCACATATCCATACCAGCGGAGCCTTCTCTCCTTCAAGACTCACCAGCATGGGGCATTGCCCTCCACACACAAGAGCTGTACACACTGTAACATGTCTTGAAAGAGAGATGGCGGGAAGAGAACTGGACCCAACAACAATAGTTGGCATTTTCATATTTATTAGCAGAGAAATTTTCATGCTCAGCTATGTTTAGCAAGAAAGAATTTACAACTGTTAGTAATTTGAGATTTAATAGAAGGAAAAATTTCATGCTCAGCTGAGTAGAGTATGAAAAACGTTTTATAACCACGGGGGCCTGAAAGCACTCCTTGAACTTCTTCCAGGCAGTTTTCACATGTACTGTGGTTGAAAGTTCACAGCCTCTGGCTGCTGAGAGCATGTCTCCTAGGTGGCAAAAGGAAGCTATCACCTCCAGCTTGTCAGGTCCAACTTGGACTTCGCTCTGTGGTTTGTCATCCAAGGGGCATGCAGTTCCCTGGCACTGTGTACATCTGTAATCAGGGTCCTTTGTCAAGCGCTTTTAGAGGGTGGTTGTGTGTGGCAAAGGCGTTGTGTATCTTACGTCACCGGGGCGTCCAACTGACAGATCGGCAAGGCCTGCTATCCTTGTTGCAGGTAAGGGTAGAGGGGGAATGTTTTTATTTCTTCTGTTTCTTCACTTTCATTCCTGTTCCTCTTTCTACCCTGTCCCTCTCTTTCATCTTCACTACTATCTCTTGTATCTCTTTCCTCCCTTTCTCTGGGAGACGACACAAAATGACCAACAAGGGTTGACATGTAGTTAAACCCCAACACAATCAATGTCATGCGCTCGAGTCCACTACATTTCTTGTGCACACAGTGCTTGCAGTCGTTGCAGAAGATGCTGTTGCCGCCCACTCCAGTGAAACAGACGGTGCATGGAAACTCGCTTGAACTCTGCCGGAGGTCCAGGCCCATCCACAGATCATGATCTTCATCTTTCCTGCATTTACTCTCAGCCCTTTCTCCTCCAGTGCTTCTTTCCAAGTCAAGAGCTTCCCAACACATTCCTTGAGTAATTCAGCCATGATAACAAGGTCTTTGGCACAGGGGTCCTCCCAGGGGACCCCAGAGCAGAACTTGCATGACAAGGCTTCAAGCACAATGATGAAGAGCAGCAGGCTGAGTACTGAGCCTTGGTGAACACCCACCTTCACTTCAAACTTCACTGCACCCCTCACCAACATAGACATAGCTCCGAGCATTGGCATACATCCCCTTGACTAGTCTCACAATCTGTCTACATCCCCTCTGGTGATTCTCCTGGCTGATAATCACACTTTGTCTCTGTATAAACAGACTAAAACTGGTGGCAACAGAATTTTTTCAAAAGTTACATAAAATGTCACCCTCATATATTCAGGACCTAGATGAATGAAAATTAAAGTAATAGAATACAATTTCATGTACAAACATCACATTAAAGCTCTATAATCAAGTTAAATTTTTACACTATTTAATAGAACAACTCAGTTACATCTCAGCCTGGCTACTCAGCAGGTATTGGTGAAGGTTTTCATACTTTGAGGTAACGACATTATTGAGCAACTAGAGCCAGTATAACTAGTTTAGTATGCCTTTAGGCATTAAAATGACCATTGAGAGTCAGTGAACTAGTACTAGACATATATTAGTTACCATTAATTCCCAATCAAGTTTGACTGCTTAATAAAATAACTCATGCAGTTACAATACAGCAGCTGTAGGTGACGCTTTTCATACTATTAGGCAATAAACTATTGTTCAGTTGGAACAACCACCAGAATCAGAATCAAAATCAGAATTTTTACAAGTGATATGTCTAATAACATTCATTCATCAGGACCTGTGATATGGGAAGTTAGTCCCTAGCTCTCACCAGAGAGTTATACCTAGCCACACCATCCTCTGCACCTTCAGCAGAGTTAATGATCAAATCTGGAAGGGCATTCCAATCTCTGATTGTTTGAGGGAAGAATGAGCCCTTGTAAATGTCAGCTCTTGTAGCAAGGGTCTGAAAAGTCAATGAGTGATGATTTCTACTGCGCCTAATTGTGGGGATAAGATCATCTGTTGGAATGTTGGCAGCAGCCTTTAGACCTTTGTACAAAAGAATCAGTTTACTGTCTCTCCTCCTTTTCTTGAGAGATCCCATTTTAGTTTTTCCAGTATTCCAGTTATACTCCCAGTTTCAAAACAGTAATTGCTAGAAACAAGCCTAGCAGCCCTATTCTGAACTTTATCGATTTCTTGTTGAAGAACCACGCCTTGGGAATCCCAAACACTGCTGCCATATTCCAAAATGGGGCAAACAAGTCCCCTAAATACTGCCTCTTTAACATCCTGAGGGCATTGATAAAGATTTCGTCTCAGGAAACCAAGAGTTCTATTTGTCTTAGTACACATGTTGCTGATATGTGTATTCCATCTCAAGTCATGTGTGATTGTTACTCCTAGGTATTTAATGGAATCCACATTTTCCAGGACTGTACCCTCTAAAGTGTAAGAAGCCTCAATCTTATTTGTTCTTTTCCTAGTTATCTGCATTATACTGCATTTGACTGGCTGAAATCTCATACCCCATTTTCTGGCCAAACATCCTAATCTATCTATATCCTTCTGAAGTTTCAATGAGTCATCTGTGTCTCTGATTTCACGACAGCAAAGACAGTCATCTACAAAAAGTCTTATTTCTGAGTCTATGTCTATGGAAATATCATTTATGTACAGAGAGAACAATAATGGACCAAGAATGGTCCCTTGTGGGACACCTGACAAAACTGGAGCCCACTCCGAATTAGTGTCACCATTTACAACAGATAGTTGTGTTCTATAGCAAAGACAGGAATCTATCCACCTGAGTGTCTTTCCGCCAATGCCATAACCAAATAATTTGCTTTTAAGAAGAAGTTCATGGGGCAAGGTGTCAAGAGCCTTCTTGAAGTCCAGAATAAATGTGTCAGCCTGTCTTCCTTTGTCCAAAATTTTTACCCAGTCATTTATAACAGTGGTCAACTGAGTTTAACAACTGTGCCTTTTCCTAAATGCATGTTGCCTGTCAGACAAGAGCTGATATCCAAGTGAGCCATGATATTTGAGCATACTATATGTTCAAGCAACTTACATGGCATGCATGTCAAAGACACAGGGCAATAAATACAAGCAAAAGCCCTATCCCCTTTCTTAAAGTGGGGACACATGTTTGCAAGAAGCCATTCCTTTAGGGATTTCACCCATATCAAGAGATTGTTGGAACAAATGTGCAAATGCTGGACCTAGTTCATTTGCTAGCTCCTTAGAACCTAAGGCTTTTGAGGGATTCAAGCCTTTGAGTAACTTTATCACTCCTTCTGTAGACACCACAATACTATCCATGAAAGGGGGCCTATCTTCTGGTTAACAGATCTGCAGATGCCACATCTGCAGCATCTGGCAAACAGTGAAGGCCCAGATCAGATACCACACCCTGTATCATCTGGCAAACATTGAAGGCCCAGAACAGACACCATACCCTATAACATCCTGCGAACTGTGAAGGCTCACACCAGCTACCACACCCTGGAGCATCCTGCAAACAGTGAACGCTAACATCAGATACCACATTTGCAGCATCTGATAATTAAGGACCTACACTGTTTGCCACAGACCCAAGTAACTGCACTATGCCATGATATTTATAAAATCCTATATTTATGGCCTATTCAGCCATCCACATATACTTGAGGACAAGTAAGCATGGGTATTGGGTGTTGTCTAAAAAGGTAGCCAAATACTTGCCACCATCCACAAACCTCTTCAGCTTAGTAGCCAATAAATAACATATTTATGAACATTTATTTTATTTTATATTTACAACATATATTGAAATGATGATATCTTACAAACCGAGCAGTTATGAAGTCATATTCATTAAGCTGATCGAATTCGAAGCTTAATTTATAAAAAAACAGGCATTGAGTTCAACTCCTGTCACATGAGATGCGAAGTTTCCACAATAGAAGGTTGGTGGTTTTCTCCAGGTATTTGTACATCGATTTGCCATTGTAGCTGGCGTGAATTGATATTCATATCTGGCTGACACCATCATACATTAATTATGGATAATATATTTTTAAGCAAAAATTATTTTGATGCTAACATGATACAGAAAGGATTAAATGCCACGTTATTGAATTTTCCAAAGGACTATTTTGTGGCGGACATCAACAGAAGTAAATGTTAGTCTACATGCGATGTCATGAAATATGCTTTTTTGCATGCACTATGTAAGTAATTAACTTGATTTCTCACTAATTTTCACATGATGGCATTTATTAGGCTAAATGGGAAAAATTTTACTATCGACCATCCATCATGTTAGAATTAGTAATTAAAACTCTAATGAGATTACTGAGAAGTAAAAAAAAAACATTGAGGCTTGCACAGTTTCTTAAAAAAATCATTTAAATTATACAAAGCATTGCATAAGAATCTTTACTTTAAAGTTTAATTTCAGCAAGCTTTAATGAACATTATGGGCAATGGAAACAGGATATATGATTGAAACAATTTCAGTTTTTTGTCAGTATAACTTAAAAACAGAATTAAACTGGTACACCGTAGAGAGTTTAATGCCATACTTGATCATGCCGCCATTCAACTTAAGAACTATAGAACTTCAAGGTTTTATTTTTTCAGCTTGCTCATTTTACTTCAAGCATGCATCTGTCATAAAAGTGAAAAAAGAACTCACTTGAAACTGCATCAGTATCACAAATTCATGTGTTAATATGAAAATTCCATTTTAAACTAAAACTTTTATATAAAGTTGTATTTCAATCTGGCATGAGAATGTTGCAGATTTCAAACAAAGGATGTTTAGTTTGAAATTTAGCCAATCAGAACAAACTGGACCTGGGTTAATGTGTTAATACCAGGATCCTTCAGAGTTCAGAGGTTAATGTGAACTCAGTCAAGATGAAGACTGATTAAGATTGTTTGAAGATCGGATAGTGGAAATGATCAAATTTGAAGACTGTCTATAAATCACTAGCTTAAAATGTTTAAGCTAAAAGACTGCCAAAAGATTGTCTTCTAAAATGTTCAAAGTTAACTGATTGTTAGGGGATTGCCAATAACTTGTTTTTAAATCAGAAAGCTTAAACAGACATTAAACTTATTCTGATATCATGGCAAGCTATTGAATGGATGGTAACAAGATTGGGATAATAAATGTTGTTTCACCATCTTCCGGCAATACTTAGACCATTTAGCGGCAATCTATTGTTTTACTTTTTTGTTTGGGAGAACCTCATTTTACTCAGATTTATTGAACACATTATTGAATTGACCAATTAGTTCCTCTGCCCTTTCAGAGTAATTCTGCAACTCTATTTCCTTCCCTCTTTTTAAGGGGTGGAATACCTTGCCTGTCTTTTTTTTTTCCGACTTTTTATATATCTGTAGAAGTCTCTGGGATTTGCCTTTATATCACCTTTCAAGTCATTCACATACATATCATGCTGCTTTTTAATGTCAGCCTTTATTTCCCATCTCAAAGATTCAAATTTAGTCTGAAGTTTAACACTACCCATCTTCTTAGCCTCAGCATGAATTTTATTCCTTCTGCAAATCTTTCTTCTTATCTCTGGAGTGATCCAAGGAATCACAGAGACAGACTTACTAATTTTTGAAGGGATATGCTTATCAGCTGAATCATGATTGACTGAAGTTATCAAATTAAAGTTCTCCTGTACTGATCCGTCATCCGAGTGACCGTTGAAGTACTACTCATTTGCAAATCTTAACGCATCCTTTCTCATAGTTTCAAAGTCACCTTTCTGATATGAATACACCTTCCTCCAAGGTTTCTTTATATGTGGATTGAAGATTCTTAAAAGTCCTGAAACAATGTCGCGATCACTACGTTTTCTGGGGAGTGAATATCCTGAAACTGACCTGGTAAAGAGGTACGAATCAAGTCCAAGTTGTTTTTATCAGGAGTAGGAAAGGGTATCATTTGTTTCAAGCCACGATCATCCATGTCAAGTAATATTTGTCCTTAGTGCTGACTTAGCATGCTACAAGATTTGCTAAGCCTAGCAGGCCAGACAATTTCTGAAGTTGAAGTCACCTAGTACATGGACTGATGGAAGTTTCTTAACTTTATGCTGAGACTTAATATGATCAAGCTGATCTCGAAACAACTGGAAGTCTACGACAGTCCCATTTGACTGTCGATACCAACTTGCTACATAATGAGAAGTTTTATTTGTGGATATTTTTTCCCAATCTGATTCAGAGTTATTTTCCAACTCCATGATTGGCATGTGAGAGATGTCTCTATGAATGAGTAGCATCACCCCACCACCATGAGTCTATCTTTTCTGTACACACTGTACATACAAGTTTCTGGCAAAAGTTCAGAAGCTGTAATTGTGCTGTCAATCTTTGTTTCTTGCACAGCCACAACATGTGGTTGGTGAGCAGCTAGAAAAGCTGTAAGTTCCAGGATTTTGCCTCTGATACCATTGATGTTTATACTGCAACATTTCAATCCTTTAACAAAACTGGGCTTAACTGTGTCAGGGGTTGGGGATTTATCTCCTTTTTTTCCACTATCGAACTACATACTAACTAACCAGGTAAATATTATAGAGCACCACTGAATCTATTGACTCTCAGTTGCCATAATTTAATCCCTGGAGGCATACTAAACTCAGGGATTAAAATGACCATTGACAGTCAATGGTGAATGAATGTCATTTGTTCCTAGTGAATGAATGTCTATTGATGTGTCACCAGTAATATTCTGATTCTGATTGGTGCTCTATGTTATTTACCTGTTTAATCCCTAATCATTACAGCTTTATCATGATTCTGATTAAATCAGTTCTATTATCAGAGATAGTGCAACAAACAGAACAACATATTTTTAACCCAAGAAACATATTAACAGGGGTGTGTGTCCTGTCTTTCCAAAGCTCATGGCTTGTGACTTGCAGTACATGATTAATCTACCTTTTGGCCTGGCCGAGTCAAATTGGCTCACTCAGTTTGAAAAAATGAATCAAAGTTCAAAATAGTGAATCAGGAATATCGGAACATACAGACTATCAATGAGGCTGTAGATCTATTTATAGAAGCAATACAGACTTTGCCAGCTGGCAGTCGGGAGTTGCCGAAACAAACGTATACACATAACTTTGTAAAAAAGACCAAAATGACTTTTTGTTTACGATCGCCCAAAAAAATAAGGTGTCAGTACTACCCTCATCGAGAATTGTCTTGCCACATGCCCTATTTTTTTGCGTAATATACGCATGACGCAGAGGTAGCTTACATGTATTTACTAGACTTGAATGGGGTGGGCCTGTATAGGCTGGAACTCAAAGCAGACTCCAGCTCGGGGTAACAAGACGTTTCGCCCCCAAGACCTTTCCCCCCTGGTCGTTTCCCCCCTAGTCGTTTCGCCCCCTTTTTGGTCCCCTAGTCGTTTCGCCCCCCAACCCTAGTCGTTTCGCCCCCAAACCATTTCCCCCTATTTTTTTTTTTTTTATATAAAAGATTTATTAACTCCATGTGAGACAGGGAGAAAGGGGGAGAGAGAGCAGAGCATGTACTTTGAATGAAAATGTTAATTAGAAACTATGATAAGTATTACCTGTTTTGATCAATACCGTTAATCACATTGTTTATTTGGTTTGACTCATTAATCACACAATTAATGCGATTAATGATGAGGTGTGAAAACACGCGCTCTTTGCAAAGTTAAACACCTTTAATTATTGCTTCAGCACCTTTACCAGTTTTGTTTTAAATTGACTGACGACACCAGAGATGTTCGTGTGAACAGTCATGATTAAGTTACGAGACTTTAGAACAGATAGTTAATTGTCATTTGCTGTTATTAAAATATGTAACAAAAATAAAACTAATGAATAAAAAAGATATATGACAAAAAAAAAAAAAAAATGAAAGAAAGAAAAAAATAATATGCAAAACAAGTGATTAAACGTAATAAAAAAAATAAAAGATAATAAAACAATAAAATACATAAAAAAAATACATAAATAAGATTTAAAAAAAAAGAAAAAAGAAAAAGAAAAAAAAGATGGTCGGTAAATAGTTACACTAAAATTTTTGAAGAAAACAGCCTCACACCTCTCCGAGTGGCGACTTTTAAGTTCTTGAGGGGGGTACGTGGGGGGAGGGGGGTGGGGGGGGGGGGCGGTAACTTAGAGGTAATTTTGGTACGGGTGTGCGAGCCAGTATTTCAAAACCTACCCCATTCATATACTTGGCCTTTGAAAAAACGGACCCATATACTTGATCATCCAAAATGTTGACCTATTCATAAACTGCCCTTTGATTTTTTTTGTATCATTTTTGCTGGTTGTTACACAAATATCACAGTCAATTCATGTAATACCAAGAGGATAAGCAGCCTCGAAAAATCTCTGAGCGAAAAATATGTGCATATACCAGGATGTCAGAAAAATGGGGCCCTCATAGGGAATCCAGAAAAAACTGGGCCATTCATATACTTTTTGTTGAAAAAAGGGGACCAATCATATACCTGGCAGTGCTGAAAAAGGGGGCTATTCGGCACGCACGTCCGTAATATGCCATACATAGGAAGTTACCACCCCCCACCCCTCCCCCCGCCCCCACGAGCTTTTAAGGCCCGGTGCCGGCCGGTAAATAAGGATAAGTTATCCTTAGGCTGACGTGACAGGGCGATGATGCTACTTAAATAGTTGCCTCTTCTCACCTCTAATAAAAGTTCAACAGTGAAAATTAGTTTTACAATGAAAAGTGGGCGAAACGACTAGGGGGGCGAAACGACTAGGGGGGAAACGACCAGGGAGGAAACGTCTTGGGGGCGAAACGACTAGGGGAGGAAATGGTTTGGGGGCGAAACGTCTCGGATTCCAGCTCGGGACCACTACTTGAGCTGCAGGATTAGAACTGGTTGGATGGCAGGTCAGCAAGCAGAATAAACGTTTCCTGGTCTGTTTTCTTTCGATTAAAATGTTATGAGCAGCAACAATTTGCAACAACAATAAGAAAGAGAGACGTTACTTTAACCTGCAGTTTCCAGCAAAACTGACCGGTGTTCAAGTATTCTCTTGCCAGATCAATTTTGAGACTATAAAATTGCACCAGCACCTAAAAAAATAACGGTGAAGTACTTATTCTTTAAAATTTGATTATTCTGAGCCGGTTATAAGTTTTTTTTGTGGAACGATAGCATTAACAGCGAGTGAATAATGATTTATATATGTTTGAGAAGGGGTTAAGCAAACGGCGCGGCCAGAATTGATAATGTTGTAAGGTGACTGAACCAGTATTCGTACAGTACCATAATTGCAATCATTCTGAAGTTTGGCTCATATAATAGTCCAGATCCCCACCCAGTCAATATTTTTTCTATTCTCTCCACGAAAATATAATTTTGTGGTGCTCATTAGAAACACTCATAGAGGTACTTCTAATGAGTATCTGCAATATGAGAAATCAGAAAAATATGTGGATCCCCTTCTTATCTGGAGTTATGGTTAGAACAGTTTTGGGATTTTTAGCTGGAATCGCTATTTTTCGGGCCGCGGGCATGCGGGCCGCAGGTTGCCAGCAATAGTATATGTTAAGCCAAAAAAATTGTGATCAATGTTATTTTTCTTATTACTCACCCCCGGCCCCCCCTCCGCCCCTACCCCCACCCTCAGTACATGTACCAGTAAGTATCCTAAAAACTGGAAAAAAAAATCTGGAGATGCAATGAAATATGCATGTAGTAAACAGTGAAGACACTGATCAGATTCTCCATAGCTGTTTTCCCATTGGTCCTGATATACAAATGAAATCTAGTAAGACACAAAGAAAGAAGAACAAATGACTCTATGCCTAGTGATACAATTTGTCGTTTTGTCTTATTACAGGAGGAATCGGGATAGGTGTTAGTAAGCAATTACAAACAAACAAAAATTACTTTCGACCTTATCAACATTTCTACTATTTGAAGCAAAACACTATAAAAAAAATGTGGAAGAATATAAAAATAAGGTTTAAAAAGGATTGAAAATTGATAAATCATGATCTGTTTATGTTATTTGACACTGAAAACTTAAATTTTCCAATCGTTTTTATGTTTACAATACAGACCCTTCCATTTCCAGTTTCCATAACAATAAAAAATGCAAGAATGTACCCAAGTTGAAAATTGGAAAATAAAAATCAAAATAAAAAGCTACCTTCATGCTCTATTTTTAAAAGAAAAAAAAAAAAACAACCTGAGAATCAAAAGATTTTTTTTTTGTTTGGCCTAACAAGTTTTTTAGCTCGCCTGGACAAAGTCCAGGAAGAGCTATTGCACTACCCCGGGCATTGGCATCGGCATCCACATTTATGTTAAAGTTTTTTAAGACCTCATATTTTCCAAACTGTATGATGGATTTGGTTCATATTTGATGTGATGATAGATATACATGTAGGTCCAAAGTTTCTTTCAGCAATACCCCAGCCCATGCCCATGATCTTAAATTCAAGGTTACAGATTTTGAAATTTTACAAATAAAGTATTACGTTTAATTTTTTAAAGAGCTCATATTTTCCAAACCAAATGATGGATGTGATTCAGATTTTGCATGATGACAGATAGAGGTCCAAAGTTTTATTGTGCAATACCCTGCCTATGCATTTAAGGTAGAGGTCACAGACTGAAATTTCATGTTTAAGATTTTTTCAGGGTTCATACATTTGGAATTGACCAAAATTCCCTGACATTTCCCTGACTTTTCCCTGATGTAAATTCAAATTTCCATGACAATATCAGGGCTGGAAATTTTATGAATTTAATAAGAAAAATATATTTGAACCAAAGATTCTAGCTTCATCAGGCTGAAATGTAAAATTCCCTGACATTTCCCTGACATTTTTGCAAAATTTCGTTTTTCTCTGACGCATCACAAAATTCCCTGACAATTCCCTGACCTTGAAAAAAAAATAAATTTCCCTGACATTTCCCTGACATGTATGAACCCTGTTTTTAGAGCTCATAATTTCAAAACTGTGCAATTGATTTGGTTTATATTCGGTATGATGATGGATATACATGTAAGTCCAGAGTTTTATTCAGCTATACCCCCACCTATGACTATGGCTGAAAGGTCAAGGTCACAGACAAATTTTACGCTAAAGTTTTACGTTTAAACTTTTTAAAAGCTCAAATTTCAAAACCATATGATAGATTTGGTTCATGTTCCGTTTGATGTTAGATATGGGTCCAAAGTTTTATTCAGCAGCACACTCTCCCCTATGACAATTATGACCATAATGCCCCTTCCTCCCCCGATAGGCCAAAGAGGCATTTAGGTCTTACATCCAGGCGAGCTATGCTGTCTGCTGACAGCTCTTGTTAGTAAACTTTCATAGGTTTAATTTGTCTGGAAGTTTTTTCATAGAATGATAAACGTTGTAAAATCATTGTTTGCATTATTCATTCAGCTATATCTGGGCAGTATTTTGACAAAATATACCTTTAAGATGATTTGCGATAAGTCAAGTCATATCAGACTATTCATCTGCACATGCTGATCAGAGCAGAGTCTTTGATGATAGCATACAGTAGCTACTTGGTCTGGACTATCCACAGAGCATACACGTAAGACTGATCAGTATTTCCTTAAGTGCATATGCATGTCACATGTTTCCAAGGGGACACTTTCTCATGAAGTGGCCAATAAAAGCCACATGTCCTGATAATAACCTCTGGCATTGCTATCTTGCTATCTATCAGTTTCATACAGACATACATGTGCATGTATTCAATGATCATATTCTGTTGATGTATACACAATACAAAAAAAAGTATAAATTTAATCATTTCATTTGCAGTTTTGTGCAATGACCTCATTACAAGGCAGCAGTTGTATATGGGCCGCAGCCCGCAACCCGCAGAATAGTCAATTTGTTTTTAGCTCACCTGAGCAGAAGACTTAGGATGAGCTATTGTGATCACTCCCCTTCCGTCGTCCCTTCGTCTGTCTCTTGGTGTGTTCACACCTTTGAACGACTTCTCTGAAATCCCTGGGCCAAATTTCTTCATACGTCATGTGGAGCCTTATAATTATGTTAAAGGGTGATTGAAAATATATACAAATGGTCATGGTCCATAAATCAAGATGGCCTCCATGCCTATACATGTATATAGCTCCCATATACTTATAATTGGGAAAACTTTAAAACTCTTCTTCTCAGAAACTATGAGGCCCACAGCTTTAGTGTGTATATAGCAATGTTTGGTGGTCCCCTATGTAAATCCTGCCAAACTGGCCATTCCCCAGGGGTTATAATAGCTCCCATAGACTTATAATGGGAAAAACTTAAAAAATCTTCTTCTCTAAAACCATGAGGTCCACAGCACTAGTATGTAGCAATGTATAGTGGTCCCCTACATAAATCCTGCCAATCAAGCCCCTGGGGTTCCAGTTGGCCACGCCCCAGGGGGTCATATATTTATAAAGATCTATATAGCTAAAGAACCTTCAAAAATCTTCTTCTCTGAAACCATGAGGCCGAGAGCTAAAACATTGAGTGGAAGCAATGTTAAGTGGTCTCCTACATAAATCCTGCCAACCATGCCCCTGGGGTCCAAATTGGCCACCCCCAGGTGTCATTAGCTCCCATAGACTTATAATGGGGAAACTTTAAAAGCCTTCTTTTCAGAAACTATGAGGCCCATGGCTTATATATTTAGTATGTAGCAATGTTTAATAGACCCCTACATAAATCCTGCCAATCAAGCCCCTGGGGCCAAACTGGCCATGCCCCTGGGGTCATAATAGCTCCCTTAGATTAATAATGGGAAAAACTAAAAAAATCTTCTTCACTGAAACCATGAGGTCCACAGCATTAGTATGTAGCAATGTTTAGTGGTCCCCTACATAAATCCTGCCAATCAAGCCCTCTGGGGTTCAAACTGGCCATGCCCCTGGGGGTCATATGTTTATATAGAGCTATATAGCTAAAGAATCTTCAAAAATATTCTTCTCTGAAACCATGAGGCTGAGAGCTAAAATATTAAGTATGAAGCAATGTTAAGTGGTCTCCTACATAAATCCTGCCAACCATGCCCCTTGGGTCCAAATTGGCCACCCCTCGGGGATCATTAGCTCCCATAGACTTTAATGGGGAAACTTTAAAAATCTTCTTTTCAGAAACCATGAGTTCCATGGCTTCCATATTTAGTATGTAGCAATGTTTAGTAATCCCCTACATAAATCCTGCCAGTCAAGCCCCTGAGCCCAAACTGGCCACACCCCAGGGGTCATATGTTTATACAGAGCTGTATAGCTAAAGAACCTTCAAAAATCATCTTCTCTGAAACCGTGAGGCCCAGAGCTAACAGATTTTGTATGTAGCAATGTTATGTGGTCTCCTACATAAATCCTGCCAACTATGCCTCTGGGGTGCAAATTGGCCATGCCCCTGGGGTCATTAACTCCCATGGAATTATAATGAAAAAAAAAAAACAGCTTAAAAATCTTTGTCTCTGAAACCATGAGGCCCATGACTTATATATTTAGTAATGTTTAGTGGTCCCCTACTTAAGTCATGGGGTCTAAATTGGCCATGCCCTGGGGTTCATTAGCTCCTATTGATTTATAATGGGAAAAACTTAAAAAAATCTTCTTCTCTGAAACCGTGAGGCTACAGCTTATATTTAGTATGGTAGCAATGTTTAGTGGTCCCCTACATAAATCCTGCCATTCAAGCCCCTGGAGTCTAAATTGGCCATGCCCTGGAGTTCATTAGCTCCCATTGACTTATAATGGGAAAAACTTAAAAAAAATCTTCTTCTATGAAACTATGAGGCCTACAGCTTATATATTTAGTATGTAGCAATGTTTAGTGGTTCCCTACATAAAGCCTGCCAGTCATGCCCCTGGGGTCCAAATTGGCCATGCCCAAGGGATCATTAGCTCACATAGACTTATAATGGAAAAAAACAACAACTGAAAAATCTTCTTCTCTGAAATCATGAGACCCACAGCTTATATATTTTGTTTGTAGCAGTGTTTAGTGGTCCCCTACATTAATCATGCCAATCAAGCCCCTCAGGTCTAAATTGGCCACGCCCCGGGAGTCATTAGCTCCCATAGACTTATAATGGGAAAAACTTAAAAATTCTTCTTATCTTAAACCATGAGGCCGACAGCTTATATATTTAGTATGTACATTGTTATGTTTAGTGGTCCCCTATGTAAGTCCTGCCAAACAAGCCCCTGGGGTCCAAACTAGCCGAACCCCAGAAGGTCATACATATATATAGAGCAAAATAGCTAAAGAACCTTCAAAAATCTTCTCTGTAACTGTGAGGCTCAGAGCTAACAGATTTAGTATGTAGCAATGTTTAGTGCTCTCCTATATATGTCCTGCCAACCATGCCCCTGGGGTCCAAATTGGCCACGCCCCAGGGATCATTAGCTCACACAGACTTATAATGGGTAAACATTAAAAAAAATCTTCTTGTATGAAACCATGAGGCTTACAGCTTTTATATTTAGTATGTAGCAATGTTTAGTGATCCCCTACATAAATCCAACCAGCCATGCCCCTGGAGTCCAAATTAGCCATGCCCTTGGGATGATTTATTAATATAGAGCTATAAATTAAAAACTTAAAGAAAAATCTTCTTTGAAACCAAAGGGCCCTCAGTAGGTGGGATCATCATGAATCTTGCTCAAAATGTTTGTTTGATGAGTCCTTGGTCAAGTTTGGACCTGGGTCACTTATGACATATATTTCACGGTCCAGTGACTTGAGTGTTTCTGTTAGGTCAGTTTCTCAATAACTGTTGGTCCTACAGCACATATACTTGGCACTTGCAGACATCTTAGCATGGCCTCTTAAATGTAGTCATCTATATTTGACCTTGACCTATATTTTATGGTCCATTGACTTTGTTAAGTTTTTGCATTTGGCTCAGTAATTATTGGTCCTACAGCCAGTGATCTTAGCACATGCATACATCTTAACATGGCCTCTTGAGTGCAGTCATTCATATTTAACCTTGATCTATATTTTATGGTCCATGAAGCATGCTACATTGCCTTACTTGTTAATATAATCATCATGAATCTGGTCAGAATGTTTTCCTTGATCTTTTATGGGTCAGGTTCTTTAAGTGTCAAGATACTCAGGTGAGCGTTACAGGGCCATCATGGCCTACTTGTTTTTTTTTTTCAGTTCCTACATGTAGAGACTGCCTTTCCTCCATGATAATTAGACTCGTGTTTTCCATGAGTTGACTTGTACATGTACTTGTATAGATAGACCGTGACAAGATGTGTAGTTCAGTAGACCAAGTGTATATTGAAGAACTGCAACAGCAGCTGAAGACAACAGTAAGTTATCTGAGCCTTATACTAAAAAGGGGGCTCTTAACCCTGGTCATGTTGAACCCACATATGCCCTGCCTTTTGCAAACAGTGTAGATCCAGATCAGTTGGCTTCTGCAGAAGCCAACTTATCTGGATCTGCACTGTTTGTCATTCAGTATGCGAATTTATATCAACAACCTGGATCAAGTAATCTGATTGAATCTGATTGACTGACAGTTAGAAGTGGACCTGTCATCTTACTTTTATTCAACATGACAGGGGTTAATTCAAATTGTGGAAGTGCCAATCAGTCAGTAAAATCTGATCAGACATTATCTTAGTCTGATAAAGTCTGATCAGACATAGTGTGATATATACTCTGATCAGACTTGGCTCTTAGCTCTGGATAAGAGTTGTATCCAGATAAATATTTTTCTTATTTCTCCACAAAACATGGGCGCTCGTAAGGAGGGCCTTATTAAAGCACTTTTAATGAGTACACACAGCATATTTTCATGTAAAAATAAGCAAAATATTAGTACTTTCTGGTTAAAAAAAAGTGTCTTATCTGGCTATATGTAGATGTGCTTGTCCTAAACCTTGACTTCAGATGGATTCATGTGTGATAAAAAGATTTAATAGTTCATTAAGAGTCTAGAAAATATGTGCAAAATTAAAACAAAACATTAAACAATACCAAATATGGGACACAAAGCTCACCATGATACCCAGTGGTTTTCATGGGATCACAGAGCTGGATTGCTGTGTGATAAATTTCTGGATGGCCGAGCTGTTAGCACTCTTGACTTAAGATTAGGAGGTCTCAGGTTTGCATTAGAGGCAGAGTTCATCTCGTGACCATATGATGATTCATTAGACAGAATCCCCTTGATCATCTTGATATGACTTAAATAATGTTGAAAGAGATAAAACACCAAATCATTATCATATGCTGTGTGATAAAATGATCTTTGTCTTTGAGTATACAGTGGTTACCCTATACGTTCAGACAGGTCTGAGCAAACAGTGGAGATCTTTTGATAGAACCTAGATGCTGAGCAAACAGTGGAGATCTTTTGATAGAACCTACCGGTAGATGCTGAGCAAACAGTGGAGATCTTTTGATAGAACCTAGATGTGACTGTGTCCATTGGTCTTGCACTGAAATTCAGACCAATTGACTCTTGTTACCGTCGCTGCAAGCTAGGAAACTATTTTGCCAGTTATCACCTGTCTATGCAATGTAATGTAGGATTTCTGAACATAATAAGTCACAAGCTGATGTGCTTTTGTCAAGCTGAAATCTTCAGGATAAACATATACAAAGTGCAACCAGAAATATCGGGACTTTTCATGCTCCAGTCTTTCCATGTGCAGCTACCTACACATATTGAAAACTACATTTTATTGCCTATAAATTGGTCAGTTTATTTTCTATGAGACGTGTATATAAACAAAGTTTTGAGCATTTAAACAAGGTAGATGTTAGGAGTACCATGGACTCTTAAGCTAGAGGAACTGAGATCTAGAATAAAATTCCAACATTAAGAGGGTGATAAACCTTGCCATATTTTTCAAAGGTTGCAGAAAAGTTTTTCTAAAGTCTGCACATCCTTCAAGTGGCAATTTTTGTCCAAACCTCCATACAGCCAAGGCCTTGTCCCATGTGACTTATGTTTGTTTCCAGAACTGAAAAAAAAAAGGCTCGCTGGAAACAAATATGAGACCAGGACGGCTTTGATTTCAGTTGTAAATCAGTACCACAGCAGTAGGTTTACTTCATAGATTGCAGAGGGAATACAAAAGCTCCCATAAAGATGGCAAAAGTGAAAAGACGTAGTTGGGGAATAATTTAAAAAAAGAATAAAAAAAAAAAAAAAAAAAAAAAAACTTGAAAAATATTTAACAGACTTTGAGTAAGAGCAAAAAGTCAGGATATTTTCTAGCTGCTCAATAAAAATTTATAAGATAAGCTATTTCATGAGCACAATTTGATGAAACACTGCCTGAAAGAGCTCACCAATCAAACAAATAAACAGAGTCTACATGTTTGCTTGGAAAAAAAAAAAAAAAAAAAGGATAAAGTTGCATATAGCAAAACAGTGATTTACAGACATGTGGACTATTTAATTGTGAAATTTTGTAATATACTAAAGAATATCCATAGCTTCAGAGAAGAGGGAGATCAGGATTTTTTTTTATCAAGTTTCTCCACAAAAACACATGTTATGGGTATACATACTCATTTGAAGTGCCTCGCTGAGGCACTTCTAATGAGTACCCACAACATATGTTTTCATGGACAAATAAGATAAATATCAACAATGTGGTTGAAAAAAAAAAAAAACGCTTTATCTGGAGCAGTAGAAAGAATATCTGCTGTTTTTGTTGTTTCTTTTCAGTGTATTTTATTATTTTTGTTTTTAACTTTCAGTGTGAAAAGCTTGAAGAACGTAGATATGAAAGTATTGTGGTAACAGTTAGTCAAGACAGCCATTGGATGACTGGATCAGAAAAAGGAAAAACCTTTTTGGAGGACAAATTGTTATTCATTTCGGAGTTTGTCCAGTTCTGTGAAGGTAAATTGTATCCTCAGTATTTCTGCTGTCATTGTCTGATGGCGAATAGTACTCTGTCATTTTCATTAGTGTTGGGAATTGGCCAGAATTTCATAGTCGATCATTGGTTTTGTAAAAACAACTGATCATCGATTTAATAATTGACTAGTAGAAAATATATTCACTCCTAATTTAGCTCTCTTCCAGGTACTTATTCATTGCTCCAGATCAATAAGAGGGCTATCCTGATAATGTTTTTGTTATTTCTCTATGAAAACATATGTTCTGGGTACTCATTAGAAGTACCTCTGCAACATATGTTTTCATGGAGAAATAAGAAAAATATCAGTACTTTTGGGTTGACTTATTTAAGGTTATTTTATTATATTTTTTTTTTCTTAATTTTAGTGACCACCTATCTAAAATGACCCAAATAGACAGAATATCATTTCTTTATAACATGCCTATAAAAAATGTTTCTAAAAACAGAATTTTCCGATTAGTAGACTAAAAAATATTTCCGATCATCAGTCACAAGAGACAAAAGTGACTGATGATCGATTATAATCGATCTTCAGTGGTAACACTAATTTTCATGCAGTATTTAGCTCATCTGTATAAAAGTAGAGTAGATAAGAAGGGCATCCAGGCCCAGTTGTTCAAAGCATTGTTAGCTTAACAAGCTCATTAGTGGTCAAAATGTTAACTCTACTAGTAAGTACATGTACAATATCTGATTCACAGGTATTTTTGCTGAAAAATGTGAGTAGCTTTTGCTTTTGCAAATGCAAAAGCTACTCACATTTTTTCAGCAAAAATATTAGTGTATATGCCATATTTAATGATCAAAGTTTTAACGATACGTTAACTAACAACATCGTTAGTTCTGAACAAGTTGGCCCAGATTAATATATTTCTTAATCCTCCACAAAAGCAGTTGTAGAAACTGATCCTGATACACATAGTGTGTCTGTCCAAATATTCTAGTAAGTAGGGTAAATCCGTCAAAACTCAGACAAAAATCGTTACTACGAACTTGAAAGGTCGCTGTTGGTCTGTACATCGAGCAGGTTTGAATGGATTACCTCCCTTGATACTTAAAGAACCGCAGAATCGGATTTTGTATCTATTTTAACGATAATGTCAAAGGTATTCCGAAAAAAAGAAGAAAACACACCCTATTATAAAACGGCATGGCTCGGACATATATAGTAGAACTTCGGACATAGTAGCGTAAAAATTCGGACACTAAATTTTCGGTAGTGAAAACTCGGACAGATGAAGATTTTTTTAAAAATATAGAGAGCAACATATGGAAATATGCCAAATCCAGTTGAGAATTATATCATTTTTAATACAATCTCTTCTTGTTATAGCGTTATTTATTACATTTGTAGAAGTTTGGACATTTAGAGGTCTGACGATCAAATTATACTAGAGGAATTTTAAAACGCCCCACCTACATGTCGGCTTAAACCGTAATTTGCTACTAACAGGTAGCAATAGTTTTATGTTTGCACAGTATCAAAATAAGTGGGTTTGGGCGTGTAACAGTCCTTGTGGGGGAAAACAGGACTGACTAACAACATACATAGTTTCACTACAGCTATTTTTTTATTCAAGAAACCAAATGCAACGAAATGGAACAAATTATAATCAAAGCTAAAATATTCTATAGACAAGTAGATTGTCCTTGCAGAACTTCTCAAGTTCATCAGTTTTGCTGTCCGACACTCGAAAACCAATACTGACGTTTTGCATAGGACCCTTTCTCTTACTGAATGTTTCGGGAGCAGCTTTTGCTCTCAAGTAGCAGTGAGAACTGATATATTTTTCATTAAAGAATTGTTTTACAACTTTAGCATCCTCCCTTCTTAAGTAGGCCGCCTTCTTGGAAGGCATTTTCTCATATAAAATGGCAATAGCATTTGAATCAAACTCGTTCGCCTCTGGTCTACAATAATAAATAGGGCCTATCTCCAATTGTTTCCCAGACCAATGGTGCATTCCCACAGCATATAAGTTTCTGATAATGACGTTCTTCATTGTGGTTAGTCTAGTGAGTCGTCCCCTGAAAATCGTTTGAAAATTGAGACATTAGTATGAAAGTAAAGCTGAAGCACACATATATAAGGAGCTCTTTTACTATTTATTCCCGATTTTTGGATATTCATAATTCATCTTTGGATATATATAGAGAGAGATAGAATACCGTGTTAGTGTCTTTTGATATCAGGTTTATCAGGCGAGACCAGAAAACGCATAGGAGTGGCGAGGCTTTCCCGAGCCATTCCTCGTTTTCTGGTCAAGCTTGATAAACTTGATATCAAAAGGCATTTACATGGTATTCTATTTATGATGCAATAATTCACGTGCTTACAATGAAGATTTTTACGTTTAGAGACATGGATTTACATCTGTTTTGTTTGGATCCATTGACGTAGCGTAGTAAGATTTTTTGCGCTACGGTGACATCATTTACCAATAAAACGTTGATATCACACGGATATTCAAAAACGAATATTGGATATCCAAAAATAAGAAAATTGAATTACAGATATCCAAAATAAATTTAGCCTGAATAGTGGATATCCAGAATACGATTTATGGATATCCAACAATCGAATACTGTTTATCCATAAATCGAATTATGAATATCCAATATTCAGACTGAATTCTTGATATCCCTAATTTGATTTTTGGATATCCAAAAATCGAATATTGGATATCCAAAATGTGGCCCAGTATTTGATATCCATAATTTGATTAATGGATATCCAAAACCGGAAATAAATAGTAAATCCGTGTCCATTACACACACACAGAACGGGAATTTTCGAATGAATATTAGATTATAACCATTAGGCCCTAAATGAAAGGTTTCAAATGATAATTTTGCTCTTTATCACCCTCCCCCCCCCCACCCCCCACCCCCGCCCCTACCTCACCCGTCATGATATGTTCGTGATATTAGATTTTACTTGACTTCATCACATCACATCATTATCATACCGTTATCACAGCAAAATTGTGAAGGTGATCACCATTTCCTGTGAAATCACATGTGCGCCAAGTGAAGATTCAGATCATTTGCCCAACTGCGCAATCTGGTTTTTAGTGACGTCTTCATTCCTGTTCAAATGAAAGAGTAAAAGGTTGCATGGATGCACAGGCTGATCTGAAGCTATACTTGGTATGCATGTAATTTGTGTAGACACTGGTGTTCTCTGACACATTTAAGGCATTTAACGTTGTAGCTGCTGGCAGCAACATGTCGAGACATAACATCAGAAGGAGGTTCAGTGGGTAGTTTCCAGCTGTATACGGACTAGGAAATAGCATCTGTGAATCCACCGCAACTGGGAAGGGAACTGCCAATTATTCACACATAACAACATCCGTATTTCACTAGCTTGACTCGAACATACGCGACAGAGGTATGCAGTTAGTCGTGAGACTAACCTCGCTACCAACTGAGCAATCCCGGCGCCAAGCATGTCCAAGTTTTAACCTATTATAAAAAAGATCGTCATACTTCGGACACTTCAGTTTTGGCTCTATTATTTAATAATTGCCATGAACTTTTTCACTTAATATCATTTTTTAACAGTTTAAATTAATATTACATCAATACGTTCATTTTCTTTTGTATTTTAATTTCAACAACGGTGAATCATGACGTATGTACCTCGGGTTTGAATCGCACCGCTTTTGGAAGTTATTGATTTGCCGAGAAAGAAAGTGTGTGCTACGTCATTGCTACATGTGTATTACATATCGGCGTTCAGTGAAGACTCTACAGTTATGAAATTTTCTAAAGTAACACTGATAGGAGTCAGTGAAACGTGAGTTGTGGGAAGTTACCTACTGTAAAAGGCAGATTAAGTATAATTATTTCTGGATGTCCGAGGTTCTACGATGTCCGAGTTTTGACGGATTTACCCTATGGTATTGTATGATCAGTTACAAAAGCCTTGGCATTAAGCACCAAGTAAGTGTACACTGATAATAGTGAACATGTTGTTGCCAAGCACTAATAACTTTGTGTATGCCAAGCACTAATTACTGTATGTAAATATTTCTTACCCTATTTACTTTTAGTATTTGAGGAGCAAATAGATTCAACCAGCAAAAAAATGCTCTTTAGGAAGCTCACTGAGACTACCTAGACTGGCTAGAGACACAACTGGGTTATCCACGGTGCAAACCATATGCATTTTTTACAATTTTATGTCAACTCTGTGAGTTCCATATTATAAATATGATGTGTACCATATTTATCCTGAGTATTCCGATGAACAGGGCTAAGCAAATAATATAGATACAGTGGAAAGGCAGTAGAATGCTGCCTGCATCTGATCAGCATCTTCACTGTCTGTCAGCCATCCAACAGCATACCAGAAGGTAGTGAAATAGATGAGTTCATTTAGAACAAGTATGATAAGATCAAATAAACAAAAAAATATGTGTGTTTAGGGTAACTCTACCCTACTTGTTTTTCCTGGTGATACCTGACAATTTTTATCATATTTTCTCAAAAAAAAAAAAAAAAAAAAAAAAAAAAAAAGAAGAAGAAGAAGAAGAAAATAAGTGTTACTGGGATAAAATATTTATGCTATCATACAATGTACTTATGTTAAATATTCAAACAAATAGGTCTGAGCAGACAGTGTAGATCCAGATCAAAATGCTCCTGTAGTTTGACCAGGGTTTACACAGTTTGCCATTCTATCTGTATCAGTATTTTGTAGACACATCAAAGGGTAGTCAAACAGACTTTGTAAACTTTTATGTTAATTATTCTGCAAAATCCAAATATATCTGGGCCCAGTTGTTCAAAGCATCGTTAGCTTAACGAGCTCTCGTTAAGGGTCATTTCGTTAACTGTTTTAGCGGATTCAATAGACAATATTCTGATATTTTTTGCTGAAAAAATGTGAGTAGCTTTTGCTACTCACATTTTTTCAGCAAAAAATTTCAGCATATTTGCGTATCACTCAATGTAAATTTTAACGACTCGTTAACTAACGATGTTGTTAGCTTTGAACAACTGGGCCCAGGTAATTATTATACAATTTTATTTACATTTATAAAAAATGTGTTAAAAAAGCTAATAATTCCTACCTACCCTACTATAGTTTTCAAACATTTTACCCTAAACACACATTTTTGTTATTTGGAGATAAGGTATTCAAATACTAAGAGTAAATACTGGAACTGCATTTTACAGGTCCAAATCTGCCAGTGATATGCAAGCTGGAAGCTGATGCTGATCTACATAATGAAGTGGAAGTTGCAAGTAATAAAACTGTGCTCAGTAATGTTGAGGCAACTGGAAATACTCTACACACGCCAGTACCTCTAGGTAATGCTCAAGAGAACACATTTGACGATGATACCGATGATTATGATGATACAGCCAACTTAAGTATTGTACCAGTTAATAAACAATATACTGAAACAGATACAAAGAAAGAAAATAATTTAGAAGAAATAAAGGGGACAGGAAAAATTAGTAGAGCTGTAGAAGTAATATGTAGACCAAATAGATCTGAATCCAATTCAAAAAGAAAAGGTAGTGAGATATTGAAGACTAAGGAAACAAAAGTTTTGAAAACTAAAATGAACTTAGCCAGGCTGAAAGCAAGTAAAACTAAAAGTAACAACAATATTTTAATGGGCAGTAAAGGCAACTTAATTTGCAGTATATGTAAAGCAAATTTTTTGACTCAAGAAATTTTAGATGCTCATATGGAATCGCATAAATCCTTATCATGTTGTATTTGTAAAAGAGAATTTGAGACACAGGCAAGTTTGACTGAGCATAAACAAACTCATGTAGACAATAATGAATACCATGAATGTAAACAGTGTGAAAAGGTTTTCAAATTGTCATGGCAGCTAAATGAACATTTTGAAAAGGTACATGTCAATGCAATAGAGCTAGAGAAGGGTCAGTTCCCATGTTGCCGTTGTGGGTATGTCTTTAAATTTGAATCCCATTTAAATGAACATGATCGGCTCATGCCAAACTGTAAATCAGAAATTCCAGCACAGGTAAAGAAAAGTGACTTGATTTGTGGCCAGGTAAGCTACAAAGACCCAGTTTCAGGGGAAATGAAGAAAAAATGGTGGAAAGAACTGTTGGACAAAAGAGAAATTCCAGCTGAATGTGAAATTTGTTTGAAGACCATTGATAACATGAGCAATTACAGACGCCATGTCCTTCTTCATTCTGATCTTAAGGCTTTCAAGTGCTATATCTGTAATAAAGATTTTAAATCAGAAGACAATTTAAAGAAACACCTGAAGCAACATGATGCTCGTCCCTACCACTGCAGTCATTGCCATTGGAGATTCAATACAAAATCCAGAAGAGACTTTCATGTGAGATTCACCTGCACAAAACTTAAAGATAAGCCTGACTTGGTGTGCTCAGAGTGTGGATATCAGTTTGCCTCCCAGTAAGTAGCCAGTGCTACAAATAAGTTATTTACCAGGGCCTAGTTGTTCAAAGCATCGTTAGCTTAATGAGTTTGTTAGTGGTCAAAATGTTAACTGTTCTAGTAAGTACAATATCTAATTCAAAACTATTTTTGCTGAAAAAATGCAAAAGCTACTCACATTTTTCAGCAAAAATATTAGCGTATATGTCATATTTAATGATCAAAGTTTTAACGATATGTTAACTAACGACATTGTTAGCTTTGAACAACTGGGCCCAGATAAGGCACTTTTCACAACCAAAAATTATTAATATTTTTCTTATACCTCCAGATCAGGGTCTACACTATCACAGCTTGCCATTCCACTAAGTATTTTAGGAAACAACTGCATAAAAAGCAAAATTATGGCCAAAAATTATGGAATGAAATGTTGGAAATATTAGGACATTAACCATATATAAGCTGGCAGAGAAGGTGCTCTTTAGACTACGTCTCTGGTTAGGGCCTTTATTGTTGACATATCAGTGTACAAAGTACATGTAATGGTCTTCACATGTCAGCCTATCTCTCCTTAAACAAGCATTTGCTTTAATGCTTAGTACTCTGGGTAAAATTTTCAGCAGACAGCATATTGAAATATTTTTCAGAAAGTGACATTTCATGCAAATTGTCTCAATGGACACAAAGGCTGAAAATTTAAGCAATTTATTATCTGCTGAATGAGCTCAGAGAGGTTAAAGTTTAATAATACCTTAGGACTAAGAAGCATGTTAAGGGATCTGGACAGGGCAGAGGTATGTATCTTGCTTGTCACTGCTGCGACCCGGTTCATTTCCCTTCACTGGCATATGGCAGGGTTGTGGTCATACGTTCTTTCTTGGAGATTGATTGTTAAATATTTTCTGCAGTCATTCTCTCTCACTGATTCAAGAAGGGCACTTGTCAGTTTCTGGCAAAAGAATGTGCACAAGTACTGGTTAACCACTTAGAGAAATAAGCCTGCCCAAGAATAGTGTAGTTCTGTAAACTGACTAGCTTGACATGAAGTTAATAGTATTGACTGGAGCATTAAACTCCAAACCAATGAAAATCTCCAGGCACTCTGGTTTCCTCCACCACATAAGACCACCAAACGTCAACATCAGTACCTTCAAGAATGCATTTGAGCCAGAACATGACAAAACCTATAAAATGGCATGTGCGCCCAGCGAAGACAGATCAGCTTGGGCATTTGCCTGGATCATTCGCCCAAGGCTGATAAGAGTCTTTGCTGTCCACATGAAGAAAGCTTGGGTCCTTAGCTACCCACTGAGCACACAGCGAAGACTCTGATCAGACATAGTATAAAAGTATAAAATTGTGTAATTTTTAAATGTTTTCTTCTCTGAAACCACTTGAGCGATTTCTACCAGATTTCACATGGGGCCTTCTGTTGAAAGGGTATTGTCAATTTGTGCAAATGATTTTGCACCATTGAACAAGATGACCACCGTGCCCATATGTGGTAAAAACACTTAAAAGCCTTCTTCTGTAGAACCAAGAAAGCTTTGCGGCTGAATCTTGGTATATAGCATTGGGGACTCAAGTTCTACCAAGTTTATTTGAATGATGATTCTAGGATACTTTCACCCTTATACATTTGTATGGGGGAATGTTGAAAACTCATTTTCTCAAAATGTATTTAAGACTAATGGCTAAAACTTAAAATATATGATCAAAGAAGTAAAAGTTTTTAGGTACAATCAAAATTTTATCCTCAGTGTTGGGTGGTGGGGGGGAGGGGGGTAGGTCTGTATACATGTATAAAATTGTGTAACCTTTAAATGTGTTCTTCTCTACCGCTTGACTAATTTTCACCAGATTTCACACGGGGCCTTCTGTCGAAGGAGTATTGATGATTTGTTCAAAGAGTTCTGTACTGTTGAACAAGATGGCAGCCATATGGTAAAACATACTTAAAAATCTTCTTCTCCAGAACCAAGAAAGATTTGAGGTTGAATCTTGGTATATAGCATTGGGGACACAAGGTCTACCAGGTTTGTTCAAATGATGATCCTAGGATGACTTTTGACCTTTGACCTTTTTACGGCATGGTCAAATTTGTGCCTTAGTTGCTATGGCAATCCTGGAAGAATGTTGCATGGCATCTGCAGTTATTCAATGACTGTTTTACTCAGGTTGTTTTACTCAGGTAAACATGGGCCTCTTGTTTACAATTTGGTTATACTAAGTCCAAAGGGCTCACATTGTTGAAAGTTAATGAGTCCTATGATACAAGTGTGAGTCTCTAGCCTTTTAAGGCAGTTTTCTTCCGTATTTTGCGAGTCCAGGAACTTATGTATAAAATTTGTGTACTCTTTAGAAGTGCCTTGCCCATGTTCTTTTTATGAATAGCTGCCACATAAGTTTTCATGGAGAAATAAATAAATAAAAAAAAAAAATTATGGGATTGTGAAAGTAGGGGTTAAATTAGAGCTCTGACAAGTTAGAAAACCTCGGTCTGAATGCCATAGCTTTAGACGATAGATATTCCAGACATTTTTCTTATTTCCCCAAGAAATCATAAGCTGTGATGAATCCCAGTGGAGACAGAATTCAACTCATGACTGTTTAGCACTCTGTTGCATAGAGTCTTTCATGATCACCCTTCCATGATCTACCTACTCTTAATATGTCGAATACTTGAATAGTGTTGAAAGGGACATAAAACAGCAGATCATTATCATCATCATATGATGTGATTATTGTTACAAACATTTTGCAAGGTACATGTACTTGTGGTAGTCATTACTCAGCATGGTGCTTCTGGTGAGTACCCAAAACCACAGGAGCTTGAAAATTGGTCAGAAATGCCTGTTGTTAAAATGGCCCAAATCGACTATCCTATAGGGCGAACCGAAGGCTTTAGCTTGCCTTATAGTATCGTTGATTTGGGCCATTTTAACATGCATTGCTTTGACTCGCCTTGTAGGATAGTTGATTTGAGTCATTTTAACATGCATTTCTGACTGAATTTCAAGCTCCTGTGCCCAAAACATAAGTTTTGAGCAGAAATAGGAAAAACTATCAATACTTTTCTGCTGACAAAAAGTGCCTTGACTATAGTTCTTGAATACCATGTTTCTCTGTTGTCTTATTGATTTATCACACAGGTCTGCCCTAAAGGATCATCAACTGAGTCATACAGGGATCAAACCTTAAACTGTGACACATGTACCTATTCATCATCTAATAAAAGAAATTTGTATGTACATAAACTGCGGACTCATAATTTCTGACTGAATTTCAAGCTCCTGTGCCCAAAACATAAGTTTTGAGCAGAAATAGGAAAAACTATCAATACTTTTCTGCTGACGAAAAGTGCCTTGCCTATAGTTCTTGAATACCATGTTTCTCTGTTGTCTTGTTGATTTATCACAGGTCTGCCCTAAAGGACCATCAGTTGAGTCATACTGGGATCAAACCTTGGAACTGTGACCAGTGTACCTATTCATCATCTAATAAAAGAAATTTGTATGTACATAAACTGCGGACTCATCAGGTTAGGAAGTGGAATTACAAATGTGAACAATGTGGTATTGGATTCACCGTTAAAGGGAGGTGGACTAGACATATGAAAACACATGGAGAGTTGAGTATCAAGTGTGAGGTAGGTTTACATACTTTAAAGTATTTCAGCTTACAATATCTACTCCAAGTATGTAGGCAGACAGGCCTGAGCAAACAGTTTAGACCCAGATCAGATGCCACAGAATGTGGCATCTGATCTGGGTCTACACTATTTGCCACTTATCCAGCAGTTGTTTTTTTTGTTGTTTTTTTTTGCTGTTTTTTTTTTCAATATGCCATTAGGTAGTAAATATGTACTAGTTCACATATTGACACAATAGTTTGTTAAGGAGTTAGGGCGTCTGAATAATTAGGGTGAATATGGTCCAGACAAAGATTATTTCTCAGCCAAACAAATGTGGGCATACTCCTGTGACTCAGATCATATTCCACTGATAACTGCAACTATTTTAATGACTAGCCTACACTTTTAACTCACCTATTCAAAGCTATCTGGTGTTATGTTAGCCTTCTTTTTTCTGTTGCACATTTTTTGGTTGATTGTTTACAATTGGGCCATAGTATACATACATCAAAATTTCCTTAAGGTTGTTGTCCACATGATTATCATTGACCAATGAAATGAATTTGTATAAAATCCAGGGCCCAGTTGTTCAAAGCGTTGTTAGCTTAATGAGCTCGTTAAGGGTCATTTCGTTAACTGTTTTAGCAGATTCAATACACAATATTCTGATATTTTATGCTGAAAAAATGTGAGTAGCTTTTGCACTGCAAAAGCTACTCACATTTTTTCAGCAAAAAATTTCAGCATATTTGCGTATCACTTGATTAAAATTTTAACGCATCGTTAACTAACGATGTCGTTAGCTTTGAACAACTGGGCCCAGGTAAAGGTTATTTAAAGCCAAACTATTCTTGTGACTGTGACGTCAGAGTAGTTATTGATTATACAATTGGATATACCATAACTGGCATCAAATAATAAATCATTATAGCATATGCGCTTTATGTTTCTATATTACTTAAAACTCATATCTCCAAATTGATTAAGTTAATACTTGGAATGATGTTAGATACTAGTCGGACTTTGTACATTATACCATCTCAACCATGAGGTCAAGATCACTGGCTTGGAAATTTGATGTTTTCAGCTCACTTGCTATGCTCAGGGTGAGCTATAATGATCACTTTTTGTCAGTCCGTGCGTCTGAATGCATACATTCGTTAACATTTTTAAACAACTTCTCCTCTGAAGCAGCTGAGCCAATTTTGCTCAAATTTCATATGGAGCCTCCTTAGGTTGAGGGAATGAAAGATTGCTAAAATGGTCAGGGTCCATTGACTAAGATGGCAGCCATGCCCATATATGGTAAAAACTATTAAAAATCTTCTTCTCCAGAACCGAGAATGCCTTGGGGATGAATCTTCGCACAAATCATTGGGGACACGAGGTCTATCAAAATTGCTAAAATGATGGTCGTACCTTGATGTTTGACCATTTTACGGCAAGGTCAAGATTGCTTCTCTATGCATATGTATGGGCCCGATACATTTGTATGAGAAAAATGTTGAGAATTTCAAACAACTCCTCTGAAGCCTCTGGGCCATTGTTGCTCAAATTTCAAGTGGAGCCTCCTTGGGGTAGGGGAACAAAAGATTGCTAAATTGGTCAAGGTCCATTGACCAAGATGACTGCCATGCCCATATAATTATGGTAAAAACCTTTAAAAAACTTCTTCAGAACCAAATAAGCCCTGGGGCCTAATTTTTGCACAAATCATCGGGGAGGGGAAGCCTACCAAAATTGCTAAAATCATGGTCCTACATTGATGTTTGACCTTTTTACGGCAAGGTCAAGTTTGCTTCCTCATGCTTTTGTATGGGCCCTATTCATTTATATGGGAAAAATGTTAGAATTCGTATTATGGACATCTCCACTAAAGACTATGATCCAATGGAGTTCAAACTTGATGATGAGCATCTGGGCAACTAGTAGACACAAAATACCTATAACTGTGCCGATGGAAAATCCAAGATGCCCGCCGCAGCTGCAATCTTGAAAATCACTTTTTGACATCTCTTCCAAACCTTTGGTCGATTTGAGCCAAAACTTGCTCTGTAGCAACAGGGCAATTTCTGAATCGAAATGAGCTAAAATTATGTTGATCAGAAATCTAAGGTGGCTACCACAGCCACCGTCTTGAAAATCAGTTTTGGACATCTCCTTGCAAACCACAAGGCAAATTAAGTTGAAACTTACAATGTAGCAACAGGCTGACATGTAGATAAAAATAACTAAAATCATGCAGATTGGAAATCCAAAATGGCCGCCATAGCTGCCGTCTTGAAAACCAATTTTTGACTTCTCCAAATTGTTGGGCGATTTGAGTTGAAACACACTGTAACAACAGGATGACCTCTAGATAGAAAATAGGTAAGACTGTGTTGATTGGAAATCCAAGATTGCCACCACAGCCGCCATCTTGTTTTTAAATGTCTTCTTCTCTGAAACCGCATGAGCAATTTTCACCAGATTGCACATGGGGCTTTCTGTCAACAGGGTATTAATTTGTTTGAATGGTACTGCACCATTGACAAAGATGGTGGCCATACCCATATAATTATGGAAAAAGATTTAAAAGTCTTCTTCCCCAGAACCAAGAAAGCTTTGAGGCTGAATCTTGGTACATGTATATAGCATCCGGGACTCAAGGTCTACTAAGTTTGTTCAAATATGGTCCTAAGTTGACTTTTGACCTTTTTACAGCAAGGTCAAATTTCTATCCCATACCTTTGTATGGGGAAAATGTTGAAAATCTTTTTCTCTGGATAATAAAGACTAATGGCTGAAACTTACAATGTATGATTAAAGTAGTAAAACTGTTTAGCTAGTCAAAATGTTTGAGACTATCTGCCCTTGCTCTTGGGCTATATACATGTATAAAATTGTGAAGTCTTTAAATGTCTTTTTCTCTGAAACATTTTAACAGTTTGCACTAGATTTCACATAGGGCCTTCTGTTGAAAGGATATTGACAATTTGTTCAAATGGTTCAGTAGTAATAGTAAAACACTTAAAAAACTTCTTCTCCAGAACTAAGAAAGTTCTGAGGCAGAATATTTGTATACAGCATCAGGGACTGAATCTACTAAGTTTGTTGAAATGATGATACTAGGATGATCTTTGACCTTTTTATGGTATGGTCAAATTTATGTCCTAGTTACTGTGGCAATACTGGAAGAAGTTGCATGGCATTTGCAGATATGCAATACCTGTTTCAATCAGGTGAGCGAATTTTGTGGCCCATGGGCTTCTTATTATGCCCCCAACTTCAAAGAAGTTGGAGGGGCATATTGCTTCTGGGTTGTTCGTCCGTCCGTCCGTCCGTCCGTCCATCCTTCCGTCCGTTCGTCACGCTTTTTTATGCATAGCATAACTTTAAAACCGTGAATGCTACTGTTTTGAAATTTCATATATGGATTCCTCATGAAAAAATAGCTGACACGTATTTTTTTTCTTGACAGGATTATGCCCCTTTTCTGAGTTATGGCCCTTTGAAAAAATATGGATGCAATCTTGTCAGCAAAATATCTCAAAAACTATTAAAGCTACAGCCTTGAAACTTGATGAATAGACTGGTAGTGATGAGTAGACAACCTGATTAACTTTTGAAGAAATTTTGAAAAATACTTCTTGAGTTATGGCCCTTTGTAATTTTGGGCAATTTTACCTTGTCAGCAGAGTATCTCAAAAACTGTTAGAGCTAGAGCCTTGAAACTTAGTAAATGGATTTGTAGTGATGAGTAGATGACCTGATTAACTTTTGAAGAAATTCTGAAAAATACTTCATGAGTTATGGCCCTTTGTAATTTTGGGCATTTTTATCTTGTCAGCAAAATATCTCAAAAACCATTGGAGCTAGAGCCTTGAAACTTAATGAATAGACTGGTAGTGATGAATAGACAACCTGATTAACTTTTGAAGAAATTTTGAAAAATGCCTTTTGAGTTATGGCCCTTTGTAATTTTGGGCATTTTTACCTTGTCAGCAAAATATCTCAAAAACTGTTAGAGCTTGAGCCTTGAAACTTAGTAAATGGATTTGTAGTGATGTGTAGATGACCTGATAAACTTTTGAAGAAATTCTGAAAAACACTTCATGAGTTATGGTCCTTTGTAATTTAGGGCATTTTTAACTTGTCAGCAAAATATCTCAAAACCTATTGAAGCTAGAGCCTTGAAACTTGATGAATAGACTGGTAGTGATGAGTAGACAACCTGATAAACTTTTGAAGAAATTTTGAAATATACTTCTTGAGCTATGCCCCTTTGTAATTTTAGGCATTTTTATCTTGTCAGCAAAATATCTCAAAAACTGTTAGAGCTAGAGCCTTGAAACTTAGTAAATGGATTTGTAGTGATGAGTAGATGACCTGATTAATTTTTGAAGAAATTCTGAAAAATACTTCATGAGTTATGGCCCTTTGTAATTTTGGGCAATTTTACCTTGTCAGCAAAATATCTCAAAAACTGTTGGAACTAGAGCCTTGACACTTGATGAATAGACTGGTAGTGATGAGTAGACAACCTGATTAACTTTTGAAGAAATTTTGAAATATACTTCTTGAGTTATGCCCCTTTGTTATTTTGGGCATTTTTATCTTGTCAGCAAAATACCTCAAAAACTTTTAGAGCTAGAGACTTGAAACTTGGTGAATTGATCGGTAATGATGAGTAGATGACCTGATTAATTTTTTTGTAAATTCTGAAAAATATTTCATAAGTAATGGCCCTTTGTAAATTTGGGCATGTTTCCCTTGTGAACAAAATATCTCAAAAACTATTGAAGCTGGAGCCTTGAAACTTGATGAATAGATTGGTAGCGATGAGTAGATGACCTGATTATGCCCCCAGTTTCGAATGAAATTGATGGGGCATATTATTTTGCCTTCATTTGTCCATCCGACTGTTTGTCCATTCATCAAGCTTTTTTTGTGCATGCCATATCTTAAGAACCCTGCACGCTAGGGTTTTGAAATTTTATATTTGGGTTCCCAATGAAAAAATAGCCGACCCGTATTTTGTTTCTTGTCTAGCATGTTTATTTAAAGTTATGCCCCTTTGAAAAAAATCAGAATTAAATCTTGTGAGCAACATATCTTGAAAAGTATTTAAGCTGGGTTCTTGAAATTCGATACAGTGAGTGGGAATGATGTGTACATTACCCGATTATATTTTGAGAGAATTCCATGAAAATATTGATAAAGTTACGGCCCTTTGCAGTTCTGCTCATTTTGACCTTGTCAGCAAGATTTCTCGAAAAGCACTTAAGCTAGGGTCTTGAAATATTATATGCTGATTGGGGATGATGTGGAGATTACCTGGTTTGTTTTTTAGGGAATTCCATGCAAAAATTGATGTAGTTATGGCCCTTTGTAGTTCTAGGCATTTTGACTTTTTCAGCAAGATATCTCAAAAAGTATTTAAGCTAGAGCCATGATATTTGGTATACTGATTGGGATTGAGGAGGAGATCACCTGAATAAATTTTGAACCAATTAAATGAAATGTTGGAGTTATGGCCCTTCGCAATTTCGGGCCATTTAATGTCGTTGCTTTATTGTGTATAGCATAAGTTTAGAACCATGTATGCTAATGTTTTGAAATTTCATGTTTTGATTCCTTATGAAAAAATAGGTGATCCGTATTTTTTTCTTATCCCAATCATCTCCTATTTTAGAGTTATTTCCCTTTGATAAAATAACATTGAAATCATATATTTGTACTGTTGTTACCGTCATGGCTAAGCAGTGTTGGAGTCAAACAGTGTTAGAGTCAGGCAGTTGGGGGCATAGTGTTTTACAAACACCAGCTCTAGTTGTTTTTTTTAATTTGTTCAGAGCTATTATCTTCAAAATTTGTGTATGGATTTACATGATACTTGGACTGAGGTAAAATAGTATATACTGGTGCAAAGTTTTACACACTACTATTTTACCCACCCAGTGTATTTTTATCAAACAGAGTGAATGAGTGCAGGGCCAGTCAATTTGTCCAGAATGTATTTGCGCTGAGCTCAATCTTAAAGAGGCTGCTCTTAAAAGAAAGAATCTGCTCCCCAGGTAATGTCCCCAGGGAAAGAATTTCCTCTCCATGGTAGCAGATTGTTCTCACTTTGTTAACCCTTCTCATGCTGAATAAATTAAGATGTCACGCCCACTTACAATTCTCAGCAAATCAGATTACTTGATCCAGATTGTTGATATAAATTCGCATACTAAATGGCAAACAGTGCAGATTCAGGTCAGTTGGCTTAAGAAACCAAGTGATCTGGATATTCACTGTTTGCAAAGACAGAGTATATCCAAGCTCAGCAGGACAAGGGTTAAGGCATCCAGATTCTAAGTATGTAAATTATTTTCTGCTGGAGTAATATCCATTTGATAAGTTAAACCAAAAAAAAAAAAAAAATGAAAAAAAAAATAAATAAATAAATAAAATAGAAAAAAATAAAAATAGAAAAAACAAACAAACTTAAGAGTGCTCTGCCATTGATGTATATTCATTCACCTGCAGCTAATGATGCTTTGAAGAAGATATTTTTCTGAAAAAAAAAAAAAAATGAAGAACAAAACAAAACAAAAAAAAAAAGAAAAATATTCATATAAATACATGTACTCTGATCATTCATAGCTCCAGAGAAAGTGCTTATCTCAGTCAAAAATATTGATATTCTCCACAAAAAAAAAATATGTTGTGGTACTAATTAGAGGTGCATCACTGAGGTGCTTCCAATGAGTACCAATAACTTGTGATTTTATGGAGAAATGAGAAAAATATTTATCAGGATATCTTTTTTACATGGAGTAATTAATCTAATTTGATGCTGTATGGACAGGTTTGTGAGAAAGGGTTTCTAGATGAGGGCAGCAGAGAGAGGCATATGAAAGTACATGGTGAAAAGAAACAGTATGTCTGTGAGCTGTGTCCTAGAACATTCGAACGTCCTGCTCGACTCCGTGAACACATGCGACAGCATACCGGAGAGAGGCCATTTATCTGTGAGATTTGTGCCATGGCTTTTAATCGTAATGCACGACTAATTGAACACCGACGGGTACATACAGGAGAAAAACCATACAAATGTGACTTTCAGGTAAGTAATAATTATCTGTGAGATATGTGCCATGGCATTCACAAATACATACTTGAGAGAAACCATAAAAATATGACCTTCAGGTAAGTAATAATTATCTGTGAGATATGTGCCATAGCTTTCACTTATAATGCAAGAGTAATTGAACACCGATTGGTATATACTGGAGAGAAACCTTACAAATCTGACTTTCAAGTAAGTAATAATTATCTTAAGAGTCAGTCATTGAACACCAACAAGTACATACTGGAGAGAAACCTTAAAAATGTGACCTTCAGGTAAGTAAAAATTATCTGTGAGATTTGTGCCATGCATTTTATCATAATACATGACTAATTGAACACCAACAAGTACAAGGCGGGAGACAGTTTGCATGAAATTTCAAATCTGTTTTATAGCAAAAATAAGAAAAATATCATCAAATCGTCATCTGCTGAATTTGCCCAGAGAGTGGTAAAGGTTAAAGCACCTGAATCATAGCTCGAAATATGAAGGGTATCCTGATGATTTGCTTTATTTTATTCCATCATGGAAAAGCGTGGGTACTCATTAAAAGTACTCAAGTTTCTTCATGAAAACATGTTGTGATACTGACTTAGGCGCTTCTTAAAAGTACTCACAACATGAAGAAATAAGAAAAATATTACCGTAATAACCCTAAGTATGGGACAGGTAGACCTTTGCAAACAGCAATACTTTAGACACAGCCAGAGGTAGTAGAATGGAATATTTCAAATTTTAGGAGAAGTATGGTAAGTAGATAAGGTGTCCCAATACTTAGGGTAAATACAGTAATACAGTTGTACTTATTTGGTAAACAAAAGTGCAATATCCAGTGCTGTGTGACTCCAGTTAATCCTTGTCCTGCTGAATAAATTAAGATGCCACGTCCATTTCTAATTTCTAGCCAGTCAGATAATTTGATCAGATTGTTGCTAGAAATTAACGTACTTAATGGCAAACAGTGCAGATCCAGATCAGTTGGCTTCTTCAGAAGCCAACTGATCTGGATCTACACTGTTTGCAAAGGCAGGGTGTATCCGGGTTCAGCAGGACAAGTGTTAATGGTAAAAGGTTTCTTATCAGATTGTATTTCTACAGAAAAGTTTGGTTATGGGATATTCCATAAGTCCAGACAGATAAATATTTTTTCCTTATATATCCACAATTAGATGGGTACCATATTTATGCAAAGTACTGGGACACCTAAACTTCTTAACAATACTTGCCCTGAAATTTACCGTATTTACCATATGTATTCGGACAGACAGGCCTGAGCAAACAGTATAGACCCAGATGAGACGCGGCAGAACGCGGCGTCTCATCTGGGTCTACACTGTTTGCCACTCATCCAGCAATTTTTAGACACATCGGGTAGTGAATTGTACTGGTTCAAATTTTAGAACATATATGGTAAGGAGTTGAGGTGTCCGAATACTTAGGGTAAATATGGTATATAAGTCACTTTTACTCCCTGCCAATGTGCTTTAAAACTGCTGGATGATTGGCAAATAGTGTAGACCTTTATCAGATGCCGCATTCTGCAGAGTCTGATCTGAGTCTACATTATTTGCCTAGGCTTGTCTGTCCAAATACATAGGATTATTATGGTACTCTTTAGAAGTACCGCAACAGGGCACTTTACAGACAGTCCACAACATACAACTTTGGAGAGAAATAGACAGACAAAACTTTATTCTTTAATCAAGTAATGTGTAGATGACAGATAAGGAATAACATTAGATACAAATGAGATTGTGATTGTTGAGGTGGCAAATTACATATTTCTAAAACTGCTACTAAAAGATTCTGGATATCTTTGCCAGTATTATGACTACTACGGGGAGAACATACAGCCATATTACTACTGCAGCAGCAATGACATTTCTGCATATTGTGTCACCCTAGATCCTTTTTTGTACATGACACTTGAGAGGATAAGCACACATAAAGTAGAAAATAAAAATAAAAAGTCAACAGGAACATTATACACACATGTACATATTATCATCATAAGAAAATGTTCTTGGAAGATTTGTGTCCCTTGCACTAGCAGAACAAGATGGTAACATATTATGCAAGGTTTCAATATCTACAGCAACCCTCGTTCTTTCATAAGACTTAAGAAATAAGAAGGTATGAATACTTTTTGGTTGAAAAACATCCCATCTATATGTAGCTCTCAGTAAGAGGAGTATTGAGATGAATATTTTTTCTGATTATAACGCCCAGCAAATTGAGTTTGTGGGGAGTATACTGTTTTTATGTTGTCCCTCCATCTGTATGTCCATTGCGTTTTGGTTTCTGAGTGGAAATAAGAAAAATATCAATATATTTTTGGTTGAGAAAGCTTCGAATCTAGATTAGAAGCTTTTTCAACTAAATTATGAGCCAGTGCATGACAAAACCAACAAAATGGCATCGGCCCAGTCTGGTCAGTCTTTGCTGTGTGCTCAATGGGTAGCTTAGGACCTAAGCTTTCTTCATGCGGACAGTGAAAGGCTGATCAGACTGGGCCACGGCGGCCATCTTGAAATTCTTCAAAGGACATCTCGGCCCAGTCTGGTCAGTCTTTGCTGTGAGCTCAATGGGTAGCTTAGGACCTAAGCTTTCTTCATGCGGACAGTGAAAGGCTGATCAGACTGGGCCACGGCGGCCATCTTGAAATTCTTCAAAGGACATCTCGGCCCAGTCTGATCAGTCTTTGCTGTGTGCTCAATGGGTAGCTTAGGACCTAAGCTTTCTTCATGCGGACAGTGAAAGGCTGATCAGACTGGGCCACGGCGGCCATCTTGAAATTCTTCAAAGGACATCTCAGCCCAGTCTGATCAGTCTTTGCTGTGTGCTCATTGGGTAGCTTAGGACCTAAGCATTCTTCATGCGGACAGTGAAAGGCTGATCAGACTGGGCCACGGCGGCCATCTTGAAATTCTTCAAAGGACATCTCGGCCCAGTCTGATCAGTCTTTGCTGTGTGCTCAATGGGTAGCTTAGGACCTAAGCTTTCTTCATGCGGACAGTGAAAGGCTGATCAGACTGGGCCACGGCGGCCATCTTGAAATTCTTCAAAGGACATCTCGGCCCAGTCTGATCAGTCTTTGCTGTGTGCTCATTGGGTAGCTTAGGACCTAAGCTTTCTTCATGCGGACAGTGAAAGGCTGATCAGACTGGGCCACGGCGGCCATCTTGAAATTCTTCAAAGGACATCTCGGCCCAGTCTGATCAGTCTTTGCTGTGTGCTCAATGGGTAGCTTAGGACCTAAGCTTTCTTCATGCGGACAGTGAAAGGCTGATCAGACTGGGCCACGGCGGCCATCTTGAAATTCTTCAAAGGACATCTCAGCCCAGTCTGATCAGTCTTTGCTGTGTGCTCAGTGGGTAGCTTAGGACCTAAGCTTTCTTCATGCGGACAGTGAAAGGCTGATCAGACTGGGCCACGGCGGCCATCTTGAAATTCTTCAAAGGACATCTCCTCCCAAACCATAAGTCAGATTGAGCCAAACTTGATGGGAGCCATTGGAGCATTATAAAGATTCAGAATTGCTAAAATAGTGCCATTCCAATATCCAAGAGGGCCACCATGGCGGCCATCTTGAAATTCTTCAAATGACATCTCCTCCCAAACCGTAGGTCCGATTGAGCCAAAACTTGAAAGGAGGCATGGGAGCGACATAGAGATTCAGAATTGCTAAAATCATTCCTTTCCGATTTCCAAGATGGCTGCCATGGTGGCCATATTGAAATTTTTCAAACGACATCCCCTCCCAAACCGTAAATTGCATTGAGCGAAAACTTGATGGGAAGCATCACAGTGACACAGAGATTCAGAATTGCTAAAATCATTCAGTTCCGATATCCAAGATAGCCACCAAGGGGGCCATCTTGAAATTCTTCAAATGACATCTCCTCCCAAACCATAAGCCAGATTGAGCCCAAACTTAATGGGAGGCATTGGAGCATTACAGAGATTCAGAATTACTAAATGAGTGCCATTCCAATATCCAAGATGGCCACCATGGCGGCCATCTTGAAATTCTTCAAATGACATCTCCTCCCAAACCATAGAACCGATTGAACCAAAACTTGATGGGAGGCATCGTAGCAACATAGAGATTCAGAATTGCTTAAATCATTTCATTTGGCTATCCAATATGGCCTGGGCAGCCATCATCAAAATATTGAAACCATATCTGCTCCCGAACCCTAAGTCAGATTGAGCCCAAACTTGGTGGGAGGCATTGGGGCCGCGAATTGCTAAAATCATTCAGTTCTGATATCCAAGATGACCACCATGTCAGCCATCTTGAAAATCTTCAAACAACATTTTCTCCGGCCATCTTGAAAGTCTTCAGTTGTTATCTGCTCCCGAACAGTAAGGAGATTGAGCGGAAACAGTGGAGGGCACCGTGGCAGCATGGAGATTTAGAATTGCTAAAATGGTTCCATTCTGATATCTAAGATGGCCACCATGGCAGCCATCTTGAAAATTTTCAAATCACATCTGCTACCGAACGGTAAGTCTGATTGAGCTTAAACATGATAGGAGGCATTTGGGTGTTATGGAAATTCAGAATGGCTAAAATCCTTCTGTTCCAATGTCCAAAATGGCCACCATCTTGAAATTCTTCAAATCACATCTTCTTCCAAATAGTAAGTCAGGTTGAGCCAAAACTTGATGGGAGGCATCGAGGTGACATGGAGATTCAGAATTGCTAAATCGTTCAGTTCCAATATCCAAGATAGTGGCCATGGTGGCAATCTTGAAACTCTTCAAACAACATAAGATTCTGAATTGCTAAAGGCAATTGGATCTGATAGCCAGGATGGCCACCATGGCACAATGTAACATATCATGATCAGTCCAGTCCAAGTGAGCCATTTCATGCCCACTGGGGCCTCTAGTTTGGTGGTAAAATTTTCAGTATATTTGAATAGAATTGTTTTAGTAATGTGTTGTGGGTACTCAGTAGTAGCGCCTCAGTGAGATGCTTCTACTGAGTACCCACTCCATATGGTTTCATGCAGAAAATTTAATAAGAAAAATATTTATCTGGACATTCTTTTTGTTAGGAGCTATGATGATAATAGTTATTGTGACATTTTCAGGACTGTAATAAAACGTTTGGAACCCTAGGATCTCTCAAGCAACACAAAAAAAGCCATATTCCAAACCAGTGCTTCATCTGCGATTACTGTGGCAGAACCTTCAAAACAACCAGGACTTTAAACTATCATCGCAAAAACCACACGGTAGAATGGCGATGGCCATGTATTTATTGTGAGAAAAAATATAAGAGCATTGCTGTGTATAAAAATCATCTTTCGAACTCTCATCCAGAAATGAAAGACAATATTGAACAGCGGACTAACATTAAGCTACACCAGTGCCATATCTGCTTGAAAACCTACAGCAAAACCTTGGACTTAAGGCGTCATATTTTTATTCACCAGGGACTGAAGCCGTTTAAATGTCAGTACTGTGGTAAAGCTTTTAATGACAAGAGCAACATGAAAGTTCATGAGAAGTTGCATACTGAAGATAAGAGATACCAGTGTAATCTCTGTTGTAAAAAGTTTGTACATCCAAGAGGCCTGAAAGTACATCAACATAATGTACATGGGACTAAAACACAGAATAATTCTGAATTAAATTTTCAAACTGCACAGTCCATTTAACATTTTTGAACATCCTGTTTACTACCTGTTGATGTGTCAAAAAACTGACAGATGACAGACAAACACTGTAGATCCTGATCTGAGGCCATATTCTGTGCCATCTAATATGTGTATACACTTGTTGTTCAGGATAGTCTGTCCAGATACTTACGGTAAATAGGGTATTTTGAATGCTGAGTGATTGTTCAGTGGTGTAGTGTTGTAAATACATGTACGGTATTTGATCTAATTACCACACCGTGCGCTGAAGTTTTTCAAAATTACTGGTAAAACCTGTCATAAAATATCTACCTAATAAGAACAAACTTACAAGAAAGATAAGCAGGGAACTGAATGAGGGCTTATTCAATGAAGTTGATGCTGATTTTCTTTATGAAAGCATATGTTGTTGGTACTCATTTGAATTGCCTCAACAAGTTGAGGCAATTCAAATAATTACCAACAACATATGCTCTTATAAAGCAATAAATAAAAGTACAGGATCTGTAATCTGAAGACTAAGAAATTCTTGACTGTGAGCTTTTAGGGGTCTGTGCAGTTATTAGGTTGAATATGGTATTTTAATATATACCTAGTCAGACCAAACTTTACCCTGCTGCAGGCATCATCAAATAACAAAATTAATGTTTTTTCTGAGTCTACCTTACTGAGACTGAATGCACTTGGTGAAATTGACACCAGTTTTACAAAGGAGACAACTTTTGTGACTTTCTGTTTGCTTTTTGTGTACCAACCACCTTCTGAAAAGGGGTCAACACTAAAAGTGAAGAATTGCTCCTAAGGGTTTCCTTTTACAGTAGACCCTTTTTCAGAAGGGAGGCAAAAGCAATTTTGACAGAGTTACCTTATTGAAATTGGATCATTCTGTTCCCCTTTAAAATGAGGAGCTGTCATACATTACGACAGGAATTTTGTTCTTTGATTTTTTTATTTATTTATTTATTTATTTATTTATTTTATTTTATATATATATATGTGCAATAGTGGTTTGCCAATGTTTCAGACCTTTAGATTGTATGCAAAGTATTTTATATACTTGTCACACTGTAAGAAAAAGCCTCTGATCTCTAACATACAAAAAGTCAAATTCAAGTACATGAATAAAGTATAAGGTCAAATAGCTACTCTTAACCCTCTTGTTTAGCTTAAATTTTGCTTTTAATACATTGTTTCTCACAATACTTAGTGGAATGGCAAACTGTGTTGACCCTGATCAGACTGCTCCAGGAGCAGTCTGATCTGGGTCTGCACTGTTTGCAATATGCTGTTTGTCAGACTTGATTGATTGTGTTGTTGGAGTTTAACGACACGTCAACCCTTGTGGGTCATTTTGTGTCGTCTCCCAGAGAATGGGAGAAGAGAGATAGAAGAGATAGTAGAGGAGATGAAAGAAAGGGACAGGGGAGAAAGAGGAAAATGAATGAAAGGGAAGAAATAACATTTCTGAAGAAGCCAACTGATCTGGATCTGCACTGTTTGTCATTAAGTATATGAATTTATAGCAACAGTCTGGATCAAGTAATCTGATTGGCTGAAAATTAGAAATGGGTGTGGCTTCTTAATTTATTCAGCAGGACAAGGGTTACACTTTGCTGCTGCCATGTGACTGGGTATACTCAGCAGTGTAACTGTATACACCATAAATTTGTTGCTATGGTAAATGGCCTAAAATTTCAAACACTTTATTCTGTACTTTTTTTTTTTTTTGTCCTAAATTTTACTTTTTATCCACTTGTTTCTTAAAATACTAAAAGGAATGGCAAACACTGTAGACCCTGATCAGACTGTTCCTTCAGTCTAATCTGGGTCTGCTCTGGCATTTCGTCTGGACTTTGGAATGTGAAATTTTAGGATGTTTATGTTACATTTACTTGTTTATTCTATATGGATTTGGGTATTGTGCATAAATGAGAAGACTTCTCAAACTGTTAACAAATAAGCATTTAATAAGCAATTTAAAAAATATACGATTATTTTTGCTTAGGAAAATGTATAAACCATTTGTATTCTCTATACAAACCCAGCTGACAACAAATTGATGATATTTTCTTGATTTTACAAGAAAATAGGGCTTGACATTTTATTCAAATTGTATGAACTGTTGAGCCCTACTTTGTGGGAAAAATAAGAAAAATATTTTATGTTGTCATATGTTGATATGTTTACCCATAATACATTTACAAAGCTTTAATTACATTTTCACTTATCAGTAAATAAAATCAACATACAAATACATCAGTCAACTCTTGTCTGCTGAACCCGGATATATCCTTTAGAAACAGTGTAGATCCAGATAAGTTGGCTTCTTCAGAAGCCAATTGATCTGGCTCTGCACTGTTTTTCAATCAGTAAGTGAATATGTATAAACAACCTTGATCAAGTAATCTGATTAGCTGACAATTAGAAATGGACGTGGCATCTTAATTTATTGAGCATGACAAGGGTTAAATGATAACATTGTTTTGCATAATATGAAAACACCATTTGACATATGATGTGCAACATGCGACCCCTTATGTCATACACAAACAGAGAAGGCCCATGTAGTCTGATCTGGGCATTCTCTGTTCATTGGCATATACTACAGTATCTATTGATTCTGTAAGCGGACAACGAAGGCCCAGATCAGCTTGCACGAATGCTCAGGCTGATCTGGGCCTACGCTGTCCGCAAATTGCATAAGAACTCTTTTCATGTGTTGTGCATCATATATAAGCTTATGGTCCTGAACTGACATGAAGGTAAAAAGATTTTTTTTCAGGGGAGTTAACTCTGTTGGTATCATTTTTGTCCCTTCTGACAAGGTGCCCACTCTATAAGGGAGCAATTATTTCCTTTTAGAGTAGACTCCTTTATGTGCAAAATGCAAACAGGAAGTCATAGAAGTTGTCTCCCGTATATAAAGTGGGGGAAAACCTACCAAGTGTATCCAGTCCCCTTAAACGCTTTTTGAATTACAGAAACTGAAACAGAAAGATAAGGTAATGGATATGAGTGACAGAAGGTGGTCTGTCTGCTGTCACAAAATTTGGTGCTTACTACTTTGTCACAAAAGAAAGTGTTTCATACAAAAAAAAAATGAAAATATACATCTCAATCTCTTTATAACACTATTGCTGGAATAAAAGCGAAAACCATGTTAGCTAAACACTCATGTTGTATCCAAAAAAAAAAATATAGATTATATAGAAAAATGACCATGAATGGTCTTTTTTCTATATAATCTATACAATTTTGTTTGGATACAAGACAGTTGTTTAGCTAACACAGTATTTTGTATACAAACAAAATGTTTAGATTATATAGAAAAATGACCAGTGGTTATTTTTCTACATATTCCATACATTTTTGTTTGGCTACAACACAATCTATACATTTTTGTTTGGATACAACCTAATCTATACATTTTTGTTCAGATACAACATGATCTATACATTTTTGTTTGGATACAACATAATCTATACATTTTGTTTTGATAAAACAATTCTAGGGTCACTTTTTAAATCCCCTTATGTCCAAAACCATTGTATAACAAGGTTCCAGTGTAACTACAAAGTAAACACATCATAACACTAAAAATACAGAGGTCAAAATCTAATACTTTTCCTAGCCCAGACACACTCATCTGAGCAAACAGTGTAGACCTACATCAAACTGTGTCCATAGGAGCAGGTCAGGGTCTGCACTGTTTGCCAGTCAGTCAGCACTTTAAAGGCTCCATATTCCCAAATAAAAGAGATTTTTTATCCAAGAAAAGTTTAATAAATTGAATACGATATTAATACTATCCTAAAAAAATGAGGCATCTGACAGTATCTCGTTTTTGAACTGGATCAAAAATGAAATGATTTATCACATCTTGGAATTAATACTGGCAACATTAATTCAGAAATACAATAAAAAATCATTTCATTTCAAGCATGAGAGACTAACTGAAATTTTACAGGCTGTCAGGTGCATTATTTTATGATTGTATTAATACCATATATAGAGGATATTCAAATGTTTGGAGTGAATATGACTTATTTCATTAAGTGAAGTGAAAAAATGTATATTTCATGAGTGCTGAAGGCACGAATGAAATATACATTTTTTTCACTTCACGAGATGAAATAAAAGTCATATTCACGACAAACATTTTAATTTTCTTTTTATTATATACATCACTTTCGATAGAAGAGATGCAAATCTTGCCATGACGTTCATGTTTTGTTTGGTGACATTAGATATGACGTCAGAAACGCACATTGGCCTGTAAACAATAAAATAAAAAGAAAATTTACTCTTTTTCTGTGAATACCATAAAAATTTTCATCTCGTGTAATAAAAACATGCAAATTTTAGTTCTTTGTGCCGTCCGAATAGTTCCAGATCTTATATTTTTCACTGCTCAGAGGAGTGAAAATACATGTATAATATTTTCACTAATGAAAATATATATTTTCACTAAATGAAAATATAACTTTTTCAAAATATGCATTTTATTTCATTAATAATTCTCTATAATAAATATAATAAAAAATAATTAAACAAACAAATAAGCGGAATTACCGGCAGCTGAAAATACATACATACTTACTTAATTAGGTGTGTGCGTAGGCACGGGCATGCATGCGCATTTTGCAATTCTTTCATCACGTATTTATGTTTTCCTTCCTATTTTGTATGCAAAAATTATAATGCTACATAAAGCACGGTATGTAAAAAAAATGGGGTTGGAAAGGGGAGGAGGTGCCGACCAAAAAAAAACAACAAATAATTCTCTATACATGTATTTCATTACTTTGTATATAATAAATCAATTTATTAAACCTTTCTTGGATAATAAAATGCCTATTTTTGAGGAATATGGAGCCTTTAATGAGACAATTTTCCAGATAGTCAAATGGATTTGTTCAAAATTTTGAATAAGTGGTTCAGGTTTTGTTTCTTTGCTTTACTCTGAGGTTTTACATCACTTTCTGTATAGCAAATGGTGAATTGTGAGCAAAATACTTTCCGTTACAATTGTGTTTAAATTTTGGAGAAGACATTTGCAGCTAGTGGTACACACTGTTGGTCTCTGATGCTCTTGAGTATGGGTAATTAGACCCAACAAGTATAGCAATAGTCGGCCATTTAATCTTACAATTTTGAATATGAGCTATATGAGAACTATGTACCTTCCAACAAGCACCCAACAAAGATTCTAATCAGCCTTCATAGCTGTGTAGTCTGACCAGATTCAAGAAGGGCAGGTGTCAGTTTCTGGGGAAAGAATGTTCACAAGTACTGGTTAATTGCTTAGACGACTAAGCCTGCCCAGGAAAATGTGTGGTTAGGTAAACTGACTACGCTCGACTTTACCTTAATGGGTTGACTGGGCCGTAAAACCTTAACACAACCTACCAACTGATCAGAGTCTTTGTTGTCCGCATGAAGAAACCTTGCATTCTTGGTTATCCAAAATGCACTGTGAAGATTCTGGTCAGCCTGCACATTTGCACACTGACATGCTGATCTGAATCTTTGCTGGGTGCACATATCCAAAGGTATGAGTTCTGAGTTCAAGAAAAAGTCAATTTGATTTTAGGATGACAGGATTTTCAGTACCAAGCCTGGTAAACAGCTTAGAGGATTAGGCCTGCTTGGGAAAAGTGTGGTTAGGTAAACTGATCAGCTAGACATGTCCTTAATAGTGTAGACTGGATGGGTCAACCCAAGCAGTACCAAACAATTCTTTGTATTGGCGTATTTGTTATATGGCAGTCAGTCATGCAGACTGAGCATAAGATGTATACAACTGAACAAAATAATTTATTGCAGCAGATCCTTTAATAATGAAATATGTTATTTTGGTCTGTCAGTAACTTTATCTTTCATTCTGTCATGTTTTATTCTCCTACGGTATTTTCAAATTTGAGAACACTGTCATATATTTTACTTTAGAAAGGCTTGTCCTCTTCCATATCTCTGGTATGCCTGAAATGAAGTTACCATATTTGTCCTAATACATACCCCTATAAGCGCACAGTCAAGCAATTCCATAGTCTTTGGATTACAGCCAGTGTATTTTCTCTCTACTTTTTTACAAATGCATATGTTGTGGGTACTCATTCGAATTGCATCGACTTTTCTTTATAAAGAAACAGACAAAAAGTACACTGGCTGTTATCTGAAGACTACGGAATTGCTTGACTGTGCACTTATAGGGGTATGTGTGGTAATTAGGTTTAATATGGTATATTTTTACAATCACATATTCAACAGTTGTTAGACAGCACCTCTTCCAAACTAGCTACAGGGTACTCTGTACTTAATCTGTAATATTCAATATCATAATTTTTATCTAGTTGTTGCAAGAAAGAAATTAGTTTGTGGTATGCAACTAAGTTCAGCTCATCTACTGTTTTTCTTGAGCTCCCTTCATCTATAAATACTGCATCATATACATCACCATTTTTGCCAAGTGGATTTATAATATGTTGGTTTGATTGCTGCTTAATACTTTCTGCTTCAGTATCATCTACCACCTTGCTTTTGAGATTTTGCTTTGTTTCAGATTTTTCCACTTTTTCTAAATCAGCAGATCTAGTCTCAGTATTAATTACAGAACTTTTTATCGGATCAGTGTCACCATTAGATGACCTTTTAGAATGATCGTGAGGTTCTGAAATTTCTAATTGGGAAACATCAAAATCATCAAAATTTTCAGAAATTATTTCATCTTGTCTAACACTGACAGTGCGCCCACTTTTTCTCATTTGTACTTGAAATACATCTTGATCATTATAGCTCTGTGACTCTGTGTTTGTTAAGCCCCTTTCCCTTGAAGGTCTTCTCAGCATTACTTCTGGTGTATTTGTATCTTCATCTTTCTGATCAGAATTTATGTTATCAGGCTCTGTATTTTTGTCAGGTAAAATGCAGTTCATTCTTTCACTATTGTTTAACGTTTTTATGTTATTATTAGTATTGTTACTGTTCAATGGTTTTGCAACACATGCAACACTGACAATATCAGCTGCAGTAGTAATGATTTCATTTTCATTGTTAATACTATTTGAAGTGGCTTTTTCACCATTACTAGTTTTTGGATGTATTATTGCATCAACCATCAGAGTTTTCTCATTTAATGTTTCTATTTCAGTATTGTTAGTAAGAGTTTCAGAATCTGTTCTAGACGGATCCTCAAACGCAGTCATCATAGCTTTCTCTGATAAATTTTCTATTTTAGTGTCTTTAGTAAGTGTTTCAGAATCTGTTTTAGTTGCATCTTCATGAATATCATTTTTATCACTTTTCTTGTTGAATGTTCTAGATGGGTCTTCAAATGTATCTTTTTTACCACTACTTTTTTCATCTTTAGTAGATTGTCTATCATTTGCCTCTCGTTCAGTGTACCAAGTTGTTTCAGTGGTCAGCTGGTTCTGATTTTGATTGACTCTTTTCATTGTTTTCTTATCTTCTTTCTTTGTTTCACTTTCACTTTTTGTTCTTTTAAAACCAACATTAAAGGGGAATTTGAATTTTGTCTTGTCAGCGTGAGCTCCTGGTGAAGCGGTACGTAAAGGACTAGATGGTGATTTTGTCTCCTCAACATCAGCTCCTGGTGAAATAGGGGACAAAGGGCTGGATGGTGAAGCTGGTCTCTCAGTATGAGAATCACCAGATTTACGGGAGTGTCTTGTTGACTTCAGTCTGACACCGAAAACAGTTGGAGATGCAGGTAGCGAGTCAAGTTCATCATAAAATGATGAGCTTGAAGTTCTTTCCTTTCCAGAAGACCTTGAAAACTGATCTGTAGAATTTGTATCTCTCCTTGTTTCTTCATCTCTCATAGAGTCGAATTCTGACCTAGGAAGAAAGAACAAGTTGAAAATAATCAGAAGTGTAAATTACCTTAATTACCCTAAGTATTGGATTTACAGACTTTAGCTAACTGTGTAGACCCAGATGATGCAGAATTGGGCCTTTCATCAGGGTCTATACTGTGTGCTACTCATCCAGCATTTCATAGACATGTCAACAGATAGTGTAATTGGTTTGTTCAAATTTTTGGACAAGTATTGTAAGAAGAGATGTTCGAATTTATTGTAAATATAGTAGTTCACATAATACATTTCCTTGAAGAAAAATTAAGACTCAAACCTAAACCTTCACACAAGTTTCAATTCAGAACATATTAGTAACACTGTATAAAACAAGGTGAAGAAATTTTCTTTTTCTTTCTTTTGGCTTTAAACTTATGATCTGTTGTTTTTAGCTCACCTGAGCTGAAAGCTCAAGGTGGGCTTTTGTGATCACTCACCGTCCGTCGTCGTCGTCATCGTCCGTATGTCCGTCCGTCCGTCCACAATCTTTAAACAACATCTCCTCCTAAACCACTGATTGGATTTTGACCAAACTTCACAGGAATGATCCTTGGTTGGTCCTCTTTCAAAGTTGTTCAAATGGTTCCGGTCCGTTGCATATCTAGGTCACAGGAGCTAAAAATAGATTTTTTAACTAAAAACTTAAAAAATCTTCTTGTCAGAAACCACTGGACCAATTTCAGTATAATTTTGCAGAAATGTTCCTTTGGTGATCCTCTACCAAGATTGTTCAAGCCATTCGGATTCTTCAAAAAACATGGCTGCCAGGGGGCGGGGCTTATTTTCCCTATATATCTATATAGAAAACTTTAAAAATCTTCTTGTCAGAAACCACTGGACAGATTTCAATATAATTTTGCAGAAATGTTCCTTTGGTGATCCTCTACCAAGATTGTTCAAGCCATTTGGATTCGTCAAAAAACATGGCCACCAGGGGGCGGGGCTTATTTTCCCCATATATCTATATAGAAAACTTTAAAAATCTTCTTGTCCGAAACCACTGGACCGATTTCAATATAATTTTGCAGAAATGTTCCTTTGGTGATCCTCTACCAAGATTGTTCAAGCCATTTGGATTTGTCAAAAAACATGGCCGCCAGGGGGCGGGGCTTATTTTCCCTATATATCTATATAGAAAACTTTAAAAATCTTCTTGTCCGAAACCACTGGACCAATTTCAATATAATTTTGCAGAAATGTTCCTTTGGTGATCCTCTACCAAGATTGTTCAAGACATTTGGATTCGTCAAAAAACATGGCCGCCAGGGGGCGGGGCTTATTTTCCGTATATAATCTATATAGAAAACTTTTAAAAATCTTCTTTTCAGAAACCACTGGACCGATTTCAATATAATATTGCAAAAATGTTCCTTTGGTGATCCTGTACCAAGATTGTTCAAGCCATTTGGATTTGTCAAAAAACATGGCCACCAGGGGGCGGGGCTTATTTTCCCTTTATATCTATATAGAAAACTTTAAAAATCTTCTTGTCCGAAACCACTGGACCGATTTCCATATAATTTTGCAGAAATGTTCCTTTGGTGATCCTGTACCAAGATTGTTCAAGCCATTTGGATTTGTCAAAAAACATGGCCGCCAGGGGGCGGGGCTTATTTTCACTGTATATCTGTATAGAAAACTTTAAAAATCTTCTTGTCAGAAATCACTGGACTGATTTCCATATGATTTTGCAGAAACGTTCCTTTGGTGATCCTGTTGCAAGATTGTTCAAGCCGTTATGATTTGTCAAAAAACATGGCCGCTAGGGGGGCGGGGCTTATTTTCCTATATAATTTATCTATATAGAAAATTTTTAATAGTCTTTTCAGAAAGCACTTGACCGATTTCAATGTAACTTTGCAGGAATGTTTCTTATGTAACCCTCTATCAAGATTGTTCAAGCCGTCATGATTCGTCAAAAAACATGGCCGCCAGGAGTCGGGGCTTATTTTCCTTATATATCTATATAGAAAACTTTAAAACTCTTCTTTTTAGAAACCACTGAACCGATTTCATTATAACTGCAGAAATTTTTCCTTGGTGACTCTCTACTAAGATTGTTCAAGTAATCATGATTCGTCAAAAAACATGGCTGCCTGGGGCAGGGCTTATTTTCCCTATATATCTATATATAAAACTTTAAAAATCTTCTTTTCAGAAACCAATGGACCGATTTCAATACAACTTGGCAGGAATGTTTCTTTGGTGACCCTCTACAAAGATTGTTCAGGCCGTCATGATTCATCAAAAATCATGGCCGCTAGGGGGCGGGGCTTATTTTCCCTATATATCTATATAGAAAACTTTAAAAATCTTCTCGTAAGAAACAGTTGGACCGAGTTCAATGTAACTTGGCAGGAATGTTGCTTTGGTGACCTTCTACCAAGATTGTTCAAGCCTTCATGATACGTCAAAAACCACGGCCCACAGGGGGGTGGGGCTTATTTTTCATATATATCTGCATAGAAAATTTTAAAATTCTTCTTGTCAGATATCCCCTGACTGACTTCAATATTACTTGGCTGGAATGTTGCTTTGGTGAACCTCTATCAAGATTGTACAAGCAATCATGATTCGTCAAAAAACATGGCTGCCATGGGGTGGGGCTTGTTTTCCCTATATGTCTAAATAGAAAACTTTAAAAATCTTCTTGTCAGAAACCACTGAACAGATTTCAATATAACTTGGTAGGAATGTTCCTTTGGTGACCCTCTACCAAGTTTGTTCAAGCTGTCATGATTCGTCAAAAAACATGGCCATTAGGGCGTAGGGCTTTATAGCTATATAAAACTTTTTAAACCACTGGACCAATTTCAATATAACTTGGCAGAAATATTCCTTTGGTGACCCTCTTTTAAGATTCAGTTCAGGTCGTCAAGATTTGTAAAATAACATGGCTAGGGGTGTGGTGGAGGGGGTGGGGTGGTTAGTGCTATAAAGTTTATACAAAAATCCTAGAGCAGTGAACTTGGCTGAAACTTCAACAGTAAATATGCAAATCTGTTTGGTCAGGTGAGCGATATAGGACCATCATGGTCCTCTTGTATTATCTTTTTTTTTCAAAAACTAAGCTTGTTTTTCTGCATTAAATCTTCATCTGTAATTAAAACAAGAGCAATGTTGATAAAACGTATGCAACTCTTTTTTACATTGCTAGCAGACAATGCACATAAAATGTCATCTTATTTCTCTTAAAAACAGCAGTATCAATTTTAGAATATCCTCTGCTACAAATTCGCTCAGTGCCTTAAGGGTTAATGATTGTATATTGACTGAAATTATCAGGTCCTGAATTTGCATTGAACTGAGCATTCCAGTTAGTGTGAAAAGGAAGATTTTTCTTACGCAGATAAAACTGATTTCAAGGACAGTGACTGTTGTAATACCTTCACCCATGCCTCACACAGCTCAGAGGTTTCAGCTTCCTGTAAAACAGAGAAAATATGGGCTGCGTCAAGTGAAAAATGCCTTCGAACATGTGCAAAATGTGCAGATTAAGATCATCCTCATATGTACAAAGTATCAGCCGGACCTTTGGTCTCCATTTGTAAATCAGGGCCCAGTTATTCAAAGCTAACGACATCGTTAGTTAACGATTCGTTAAAATTTACATCGAGTGATACGCAAATATGCTGAAATTTTTTGCTGAAAAAATGTGAGTAGCTTTTGCAATGCAAAAGCTACTCACATTTTTTCAGCAAAAAATATCAGAATATTGTGTGTTGAATCTGCTAAAATAGTTACTGAAATGACCCTTAACGAGCTTGTTAAGCTAACGACGCTTTGAACAACTGGGCCCTGTAGTATCCAATGATTCTGTTAGTGGACAATGGCATTTTAAGGTGCTGATCGGACTGCACAGATGCACAGGATGATCTGGGCCTTTACTGTCCACATACGCCCGAAGACACATTTTCACATGGCACCACCCTTATCATAGGACACCATAGCTCCAGATAAGATTGGGAATATTATTTTTTCTTATTTCTCTATGAAAACATATGCTGTTGGGTACTCTTTAGAAGCACCCTCAAGGAGGTATTTCTAAAGAGCACATTTCAATTTCGGTGGCTCAGGTGGATGCGCGTCCAACTGGTAATCAGGTGTCATGGGTTCGACTCCTCCTCCCCACCCCCCCCCCCCCCCAACCCCCCACCCCCGGTCCGGCAACACTCTTTCATGAAGATTGATCATGAAATATTAGCTATGGTCATTCTTTCCCTTCTGCTGATTCAAGAAGGGAAGTTGTCAGTTTCTGGCAAAAGAATGTGCAGAAGTACTGGTTAACACTTAGAGGACTAAGCCTGTCCAGCAAATGTCTGGTTAGATAAAATGTCTGTGCATGACATGACCCTAATGTGTTGACTGGGCCGCAAAACCTCAACTTAATCAAAAAAGAGTACCAACAAGATATGTTTCCATAGAGAAATAAGAAAAATATCAAGAATTTTTGGTTGAAAAAAAGAGTCATAGCTCCAGATGAGAGGGGAAACTTATTATTTCTCTATGAAAACATAATGCTGTAGGTACTTACTAGAAGCACCTATGTGGGGCATTTCTAAAGATTACCCATAACATGTTTCCAGTTTTTAGTTGGAACACACACACACACACACACACACACACACACACACACACACACACACACACATCTGGTGCTATGGGACACACAGCTTCTCCTCGATTAGCAGTTGCCCTGACTGACACTGCACTAAAACTTGTAATGATTTGGAATATTGTTTGGATATTACTGGAATGAAAATATATTTTTAGCCTTATTTTTCTGAACATCGTATTCAACTATCTCCAGTTGAATGAATTAACTACTCCTAGATGTCTAATAAGTTTGAGAACGGTTACATGCACATACATGACATATTCAGCAGGGGTGGGGTTCATCTGGAATAATGGTCAAATTTCACTTTGAAGGCAACTGCATTGAGCAAGAGTAAAAAAAAAAATGTTATTTGGTCCAGCCTGTTTGTTTTCGTTTGTTTGTTTGTTTGTGTTGATGTTTTACGGCCCAGTCAACCCAATGGGGTCATGTCGAGCACAGTCAGTTTACCTAACCACACGTTTACTGGGCAGGCTTAGTCCTCTAAGCGGTTAACCAGTATTGTGCACATTCTTTCCTCAGAAACTGACAACTGCCCTTCCTGAATCTGCGGAAGGGAAAGAATGACTGTAGAAAATATTTCATGATCAATCTCCATGAAAGAATGTTGCCGACTTCGGTGGGTGTTGAACCCGCGACTTCCTGGTCCAGCCTGTAAGTACATGCAGTTGATTTTGGTAAGTCTTTTGAATGTGGCAAAATCGAAAAAGGAAATGTGTATGTGATTGTGGTGTTTTTATGTAAATTCATTCATTTTTTTTTTTTTATTTTTCATAATTTTTGTCTGAAATGTAGATAACCTGGAATCAATTTATGGCTAGCCATTAACACTTAGCACTGTGGTAAAAATTTAAGTAGATGACATACTGAAATATTTTTTTTTCCCAGAAAACAAGATTTGACACTTCATGAAAATTGCCTCCAGTGGAGACAATTTGCATGCATTTTTTTCTGGGAAATAAAAACGTTAAACTATAATACCCAGCCATTACCGTGTCACAGGCAGATAACTATGTCAAACATTGACGAAGTATGCCCATAAACAATCCAGATCTCCTTCATATCAATGCATGTACCAAATTTGGTTAAAATCCCTTGACATTTACTCAAGTTATCATCTGGAAACGAAAATATGGGCGTGTCTTGGGCAGATAACTCAAAATTTAACGAAATTTGCCCATTAGCAATCCCAGACCAGATCTCCACAATATCAATGCACATACCAAGTTTGGTAAAAATCCATTGATGTTTACTCAAGTTATCATTCGGAGACGAAAATATGAGCGTGTCTCGGGCAGATAACTCCGTCAAAATTTGACGTGAAACTATAATGCCCCGCCACTATTGTGTGACGGGGTATAAAAAGGTAAACCTCGGACGACGCTCACCCGTCAGACGCCCGCCCGCCCGGACGTCGCTATTTAAAGGATGGACTTTTTTTTTTTTAAATCCAAAAATCATCGAAATCCTTGAATTCAGCAAATCCGCAGAAAATTCTCACTATTGCTGTTACCTTGTATTAGAAGATGTAAACTACCATATTTACCCAAAGCTTCTGATGAGTATCCAGAAACATTTTTTATCTTATTCTGCCACAAACATATGTTATGGGTACACATTAGGTGAGGCCCTTCTAATGAGTACAAACAAAATATGGTTTTGTGGAAATATTATCAATATTTTTGGTTGAAGAAATAAAAACGTTAAACTATAATACCTCGTCATTGTTGTGTCGCGGGCAGATAACTCCGTAAAAAATTGATGAAATTAGCCCATTAGCAATCCCAAACCAGATCTCCACAATATCAATGCACATACCAAGTTTGGTGAAAATCCATTGATGTTTACTCAAGTTATCATCCGGAAACGAAAAACGGACGGACCTCCGACTGACGGACGGACGGACACACGGACGTCCAACGTGAAACCATAGTACCCCACCACTATCATGTGGCGGGGTAAAAAATATCGCCATTTTTTCATTTGCTGGATTAGACCAGAGAGTGTTAAAGGTTAATGAATTTATGGATACCCATAAATAATTTTATGAATATTCATATATTACACCGAATATTGAACATCCACAACTCAATTCAAGGATATCCATAAATCGATTTTTGGATAGCCAAAAAATGAATTTTGAATAGCCATTAATCAACCATAAAACTGATCAATATTGGATGTTCAAAATAGATTTATGGACATCCATTAATTCAGTTATGGACGACATCCAGGGGACTCGTCATGAGAACATGCCCATATAGTTTTGACCCCCTTAAACCCCACTTTTATATAGTAAAACTCGGGTTTACAGGGCTATACATCATTTTTCTTATTTCTGCTCTAAAACATAGATTGTGGGTACTCGTTAGAACCGCCTCGTCTTCTAACGAGTACCAACAATCTATGTTTTGAGCAGAAATTTTCATTTTTGGTGGTAAAATTTTCAGTATATTTAAATAGGCTTGTTTTCGTAATGTGCTAATTGGGTGTGTAATAAAACCAAACCAGATGAGATATGCGTCATTAGAAGTGATTTATAGGTATCATTAAGTCGAATTTAGGACATTCGGTATTCATTGATATATGCTAGTGTCTATGGGGTCGCGTTTTACTATATACTTCATATTATGTGATATCCATAAATGGACTTATGAATATTTATGTCCTATTGTGGACATTCGATATTTGTTTGATAAATGGACATCCCAGTTTAGTAACCGACTATCCATTGATCAGATTGAATATTGGCTACTCATAATTCAATCCAAGGACATCTATAAATCAGTCAAATAATATCATTACGAAAACACTCCTATTCAAATATATTGAAAATTTCACCACCAAAAACTGAAAGTTTTCAGATAAAAATTCTATTTTTCACATTTCTGCTCAAAACATGGATTGTGCATACTCGTTACCTCGGCGAGGCAGTTCTAACGAGTACCCACAATCTATGTTTTTGAGCAGAAATAAGAAAAATAATGTATACCCCCTGTAAACCCCAGTTTTACTTTGTAAAAGTGGGGCTTAATGGGGTCAAAATTATATGATGAAAATCCGAAGACATAGCCTGAAGCTATAATAATTCTCTCTGGACAGACTTTACAAATACAGAATCTATAAATTGATTTTGGGTCAGACTCTTAATATATATTGAGATGTCCAGGAATATATTCATCCATACGTACAAAATGGTATGACTTTGTTGCTGTGATGATCTCAAACTGTCTACCACCACCCATCGTCTTCTTCTGTGCTACTGACTGTACTGTACTCATGTCAACTGATCCAATACAAGAAGAACGCTGAAACAGTACCATTGAACATTAGAAACACATTACGAAAACACGCCCATTCAAATACATTGAAAATTTTACAATCAAACAAAGGAAAATCTTCAGATAAAATTTTTTTTTTTCATATTTCTTCTCAAAACATAGAATGTGGGTACTCGTTAGAACCGCCTCGCCGAGGCGGTTCTAATGAGTACCCACAATCTATGTCTTTTTTTAGCAAAATAAGAAAAATGATGTATACCCCTGTAAACCCCAGTTTCACTATATAAAAGTCGGGTTTAAGGGGGTCAAAATTATATAGGTATGTTTTCGTGACCTAGCAACCTAGATAGCAACAGCCAGCCAGCGCGAGACAAACAAATATATGCCACATAAACGACAAAAAATTTCCAAATCAGTCAACTGTGAAATGTAGATCATGGTCAAAGAAGTGCATCGTGATTTTCTTAGAGTCAGGCACCCTAGGTAAAATTCGCTTCCGAGCACTCTATCAAAAAGTTTCAAAATCCAACCAATTTGCGCAAGTTTTAAGGTAAGTTCTTTTTTTTTAAATGTATTTTTATCTGTTATAACCATTTGCTATGCCTTGGCATTGAAGTTGTAAGTTAAATTTGTGAGACACGCATTTCATTTGTGATTGTTGTTGATATTTTATGATGACGTGTAGAGATGGCAAATTTTGCCACCATGTATGGGCAGCCGGTAGATTGTCCTTAAATAGACATTAAACATTGCGAAGATGAAGCCTGCCAATAGAATCTTTGAAATTTCAGCCGAGGCACAGCATTTCCTGCATGATTGCATATACGCCAAGCGTTCGTCTAAAAAGTGTAGATGTTTGGCTAATCAGCGCAAAGCAATGACTCTGATCAGCCTGCGCATTTGCGCAGGCTGATCAGAGTCATTGCTTAGCGGACATGTGGTCTTGTAGGAAATGTTGTGGCCCGACCCATTTAATGTCATCTGAACAAGTTTTAGGTGAAAATAAGGTTAATTTGCAAAATTTATGTTGAAGCCCGGGCTTCATAGCTTCCGCCTGGCTACGCGCCTGCCTGCCTTCGGAAGGCATAAATAGGCTGCATACACGACGGGACGACACCAGAAAAAGTGATTCCCACAAGGTAAGGACAGTTGGGGGCAGTGGAAGCAGAAAAAACTTCACGAAAGTTTTCTTAGTAACTATCTAAGGTAACACATGGTGGGGACAAATCGGGCGGGCCGAAAAAATAAAAACTTCGCCTAAGGTTTTCTTAGCAACTAAGACCCGTCTCGAATCGAAACATTTACCTGAGTTGTATGTGTATAATATAGCTCACGTCAATACGTAGTACGAGGTTAGTTTCCTCATACAATTCTGTTTCTAAACAGCCCGAAGGAGGGGTATAAATATTTGTTTATTTAATTTCAAAATGGTGACAATCCCTTGTACATTTATAGCCTTACTTGGGCGCGAGGACTTGGGGTCTGTTGATTCAGCATGCTCCTTCAGTACTATTAAGTACATTTAGTTGTCTACCTGCACTTTCGAGATTCTGTTATTATCATTAGTAGTAGTAGGAGTAGTAGTAGTAGCATTTCCCCTTTTTCTTTCTTTGTTTATTATTCACTGCTATATAATTTTGTTGTGTGTTCTCATTACTTACATTCCATTTGGTACATTATCGCTTTATATCACGTTTTGGTTTTCTTTCTATCTTTCTGATAGATAGATAGATAGATGAGCCGGGTCACAGCATTTCCTACAAGACTGCATGTCGCCCAGCAAAGATTCAGATCAGCATGTGCATTCGCGCAGTCTGATCTGAGTCTTCACAGGGCACTCTATGGGTACATGCAATCTTGTAGGAAATGCTGTGCCCGGCTGTTATATCACTAGTAGCCTGCCTGCGTATATGAGTAACATTAATTGTTTACTAGTATTGAAAGTTTATTGTCTATTACGAACTCTGACATACATACTTGAGTGATATATAGAAAACATGATAAATGTTGCTCATCAGAATGAATGAGTGTATGCTTTGTCATTGTCCTAATTTCTGAGTGTATTATAGCGATTCGGGAAATGCGTAATATGTGTTAGTACTTAACTGTGGTCAATTGTTCCTTTTTATTTAATTGACCAGTCAACCCATTAGGGCCATGCCGAGCGCGATCAGTTTACCTACCCACATTGTTCCTGGGTAGGCTTAGTCCTCTAAGCGGTTAAACAGCATTTTTGCACACACTTCCGTCAGTAACTGACAGCTGCCCTTGAATCAGTGGAATGGGGAGAATGACTATAGAATCTTTCATAATCAAATCTCTACGGAAGTAATGTGGCCCAGCTGGGATTCGAACTCGAGACCCCCCTCCCCCCCACCCCGGATCTGCAAGGCGCGCTGCCGACTGCGCTATAGCGCCCGGCTTAATTGCGGTCCAACCAAATTGCCTGTATGTTATTAGGCCAACGGCACTAAAACATGTTTAAAACTATTTATTTTTCCATAAAATTTTTTTTTTCTCAAAGCCAACATCGGATGTCTCCCTCTGTCTGAAGGGAAGTTGACAGAAAAGAAGGCTATTTTATGATATGGAGATGATGTGTGACTTCCGAAAATATTTATAGCATCGCAGCTGTTCAAAGTACCCAGTCAGCATTCTACGTAAATCTATATCGGGCCGTCATCGGCCCGTCAGGGTAGCTGACGGGCCGATGACGGCCCGATGTAGATTTACGTAGAATGCTAGCTGGGTATTCTTTTCAGGGGAATCGGTATAGTTACAGGGGAGGCAATTTTATCAATTTTGTTTTGCCTTCCTTCAGAAAAAGGGGTCTAGTCTAAAAGGAAAGAATTTGCTTCCGCTGGGAGCAAATTCTTTCCTTTTAGAGTAGACCATTGGGTACAGGAAACACTTCGTATTTAGTATATAAATAAATGATAAAAAAACTAGTTTTAGTGCTTTTGCTTCTCTTTTTGTTCATCAAATTACAGCGTTGCATGTCATTGATATTTCTTTCGTATTTTACAAGCTCAGATTTCGTTAACTACAACGAAAGCAAATGTTTCTTCGCTTGTCTGGTTTATTTCCTCTAGTTTATTTCTGCTCTTTTTTCCCATATATCGTAGTTGTATTCATGTGCATTTTTTGTAGATACAATTATTCAAGTTTCCTACACTTGTCTAGCACTTGTCTCCTGTGACGTAGAGAAGGGGAAAATTGTGGGAAAGGAAACTGATGACCTAATATAAATGACGACTTTCGATCAGATTTTTTTTTGTTTACTGGTGATACGTCTAATGACTTTCATTCACCAGGGTACAGTTACGTTATCAATTCCGGTGAACACATAGCATTGTAGGACGTATCAACGTCGCTGCAACGTCCAGACGCAGCGCTGTCGATACAACGTTGTGACATTATACGAGGTCTGATTGAAAAAAATGTGAGCCTTACATGTAAAGGTTCGACTTTAGGGAGTTATATTGTATTATTTTTCAACATAATCCCCTCAGTGTCTACACACTTTTGCCAGCGATGTTGAAGGGCCTCAATGCCACTTTTACAGAAGTCCTTTTCTTTAATGTCGAGAAAGCGTTTCACTGCATGTATGACGTTATCATCTGACTGAAAATGGGTACCAGAAATCGTCAACTATGGGAATAAATGGAAGGCTGATACAGCGAGATCAGGCGAGTAAGAGGGTGTTGAATCAATTCAAAGCCATAATCATTGACGACAGATATAGCAATGTCAGATGTGCGAGTTGGAGAATTGTCCTGGTGAAACAGCACCATTTACTGAGTTTCCCACAGCGCTTGACCTTAATATTTTAAACTGCCTAAGAAGTGAAGCATAATATGTTCCATTGATTGTCTGTCCCATTTGGAAATAATCTACTATAAGACTACTATCAGCATCCATAAAAAAAAACCGGGGCCATAACCTTTCCAGCTGACAGAACAGCTTTGGCGGGGATGGGCCAGGGCGCTTCCATTGTTTAGACTGTTGTTTGGATTATGGGATGAAATTATGGACTCATATTTCATCCACAGTAACAAACCTCAGCAGAAACTTGTCAGGATCTGTCTCAAAAAAGTTCAGATTAACACGCGGCATACTAGTATTCTGTCTTGCATGCTTCTGATCAGCTGTCAGAAGTCTGGATACCCAATGGGCTGAGAGTTTTCTCATATCCAGATTTTCCGTAAGAATGGAATGAACTCTTTCCTGAGAAATCCCAACATCACAAACTATGTATGTTTCTGTAACTTGTCTGTCACCCATGACCATATCATGGACTTCATTGACTGTAACTATTTCGGGAGTTACCATAGTGACAGGCCTTTCAAAACCGGGGTCCTCAAGGCTCTCCTTGCCACGCTTAAATTCTGCCACCCACCATTTAACGGAAGCATATGAAGGGACATGCTTCCCAAGTGTTGCTACCATGTCAGCATGAATAGCCTTAGGTGCTACAGACTCTTTTTATGCAAAAATTGAATCACCGCTTGTTCAGCAGTTTTGTCCATTTTGCAGAAGTCACATGTCCTGTTTACCAGAGACCCGTTACCACTTCGACATAAACTGACCAAATGACACGGGCTGTTTGTTACATAACCGTTAATAGTCAAGGAATAATAGGGCTGAAAATAAGCAGTCCAGCTTAAATCCTTCAATACAAGGCTCAAAATTTATCAACCATCCCTCGAATATTGCTGGGAATATACCCTATCATTTTTGACTTCAACACGTCAAAACATACCTTGTCATTCTTGTAGTATGTCAAGGTCAGGTCCTGTAGAACCACCCACACCTTTGTCTTGTTCTTAAATACCTGAAATTGATATGACCTGTTCTGAGAAACATTGTCGTGTTTTTAAATACCTGAAATTTATATAACTCGTTCTGAGAAACATCGTCTTGTTCTTAAATACCTGAAATTTATATAACTCGTTCTGAGAAACATTGTCTTGTTCTTGAATACCTGAAATTAATATGACTCGTTCTGAGAAAAATTTCTTGATCTTAAATACCTGAAATTAATATGACTCGTTCTGAGAAAAATTTCTTGTCCTTAAATATCTGAAATTATTAAGACTCGTTCTGAGAAAAGTTTCTTGTTCTTAAATACCTGAAATTAATATGACTTCTGAAAAAAAAAAAAAAAAAAAAAAAAAAAAAACAACAACAAAAAAAAAAAAAAAAAAAAAAAAATAGCGTCTTGTTCTTAAATACCCGAAGTTAATGATTTGACTTGTTTTGTGAAACCGTGTCTTATTCTTAAATATCTGAAATAAACTGACTCGCTCTGAGAATACTTTGTCTTGTTCTTTTTAAAAATATCTGAAATTAATTTCACTCCTTCTGAGAAAACTGTGTCTTGTTTGTTCTGAAGGGGAATGGATTCACTTTCGGAGATGACATCCATTACGAAAACACGCGTATTCAAATATATTGAAAATTTCACCACCAAAAAAAATGAAAGTTTCAGATAAAAATTCAGATATTTTTCATATTTCTGCTCAAAACATAGATAGTGGGTACTCATTAGAGCCGCCTCGCCGAGGCGGTTCTAACGAGTACCCACAATCTCTGCTTCTGAGCAGAAATAAGAAAAAAATAATGTATACCCCTGTAAATCCCAGTTTTACTATATAAAAGTGGGGTTTAATAGGGCTCAAAATTATATAGGTATGTTTTCGTAATGGTCAAAATTGTTTTTAGTCCTTGTGAAAAGGGAGTCTTCACTAAAAGAAAAGGATTCTTTCCTTTTAGAATAGATCCCTTTTCAGAAGGGTCTTCTTGTGCATGAACGCAAATAGGAAGTCTCAAAAGTTGTCTCCCTTTTAAAATATGGTAGACAATTTACCAAGTGTATCAAATTTCCTTAAATACCTGGGACCAGTTGTTCAAAGCGTCGTTAGCTTAACGAGCTCGTTGAGGGTCATTTCGTTAACTGTTTTAGCAGATTCAATATACAATATTCTGATATTTTTTGCTGAAAAAATGTGAATGCAAAAGCTACTCACATTTTTTCAGCAAAAAATTTCAGTATGTTTGCGTATCACTCGATGTAAATTTTAACGAATTGTTAACTAACGACATCGTTAGCTTTGAACAACTGGGCCCTGGGCCCACACTGTCAAAGCGTTGACATTTGTGCTGCAAAGATGTAAGTAGCTTTTTCAATGCAAAAGCTACACATATTTTCTCATTTCAAGACAAAAATTTTAACCCCGTTAGTTAACAACTTCGCTAAGTTTTGAACAACTGGGCCCTGAAATTAATTTGACTGTCTCTGTGACATACAGCAGACATACAGCATTCAGTCATCGCTGTATTAACACTCCAAGCGGGTACATGACGTTTATTCAACGTCGCCTAAATGTCGATGTAACGCCATGGGAGCTTTTTCCTATCTGTAATTATCCATAGAGGATTTTCTTTGGCAAACGCTCATCAGGCATTCTGGTAACATGGCCTGTCCATCTTAACTGTGCCAATTTCAGAAGAGTATGTACACTCTGCATCCCTGCCCTTTTCAGGACTTCTGTGTCTGGAATCCTGTCTTGCCACTTGATCTTTAGAAGTTTTCTAAGACAGCTTGTATGGAAGTGGTTTAGTCTTTTGGCATGTCGTTGGTAAACTGTCTAAGTTTCGCATGGGTATAATAGTGTTGGCAGCACCACCGATCTGTATACTTTCAGCTTTGTGTCAAGTCTGATTCCACTTCGATCCCAAATACTTCCACGTAGTCGGCCAAATGCTGCACTAGCTTTGGCAATCCTGGCATTGACTTCATCATCAATGTGCACAACTCTAGACAGTGTGCTTCCAAGAGAGGTGAACTTGTCTATCATTTGCAATAGTTGATCTTTCACTGCTATGGTAGACTCCTTGTAAGGCTTTCCAAGTGCTGGCTGATATACTACCTCAGTCTTTTTGATGCTGATTGTGAGATCATAGCTGTCACATGAATCGGATACTTGATTCACACCTTTTTGCATCTTCTCTTCTGTAGAAACAACCTTTGCCATGTCATCAGCAAAGAGGATCTCATCAAGCACCTCTGTCTGCACCTTGGATTTAGCTTACAACCTTCTTAGGTTGAAAAGTTTCCCATCAAAGCGATGCCTAATACTAAACAGGTATACCACTGTGACCATCCTGGAAAGCTCATATAGAGAAAAACAGAAAATATATCACATGCATGTCCTCTCATGAAGTTCTCTGTTGATCTTTAAGAGTGCCCTATAATCTGATTTAGATTGATATTTACTACAAGTTTTTCGAGTTACATTGAAAACCCTAAGCGCACAGTGTGGTAATTATGGCGAATATGGTATACAAGTCATGCCTCTCTGTTTTCTTATTTTGTACATTGATGTCACATATGAAGGGCTGCATTTTCTTCCTACTACCTTCTTATGCACAACACTTGATGCTGTACGTGAGAAAACAGCAATTATGGCATATGCGAGCAACGACGGCCCAGATCAGACTGCGCGCATGCGCAGTGTTATCTGGTAGTTTACTCTGCGCATATAGGTACAGGGCCATTTTCACCTAATGCGCATCAATTAGTCCAAGCTATTACAAGAAATCGCGTCGTGGGAAAAGGGTCTTCGGGCATGTACATGGAGAGAAAAAGCCTAGATCATCTTGCGCATTCTGAATAGAATTTTCAGTCTTCTTACAGAATGGTTGGTGAATTCCGCAGACTATACGGTCGAAAAGGATAAACCCTGTTACAATCGATTTTGCTGTTTCGCACTTGCCTTGAAGAACCTGTTTTCACGGCAAAGCTCATATATGATATAACTTCCTCCTTATATACTTAAAGCGGCACTTGATTATTATAAATGGGATTTAAATAAAACTACAGAACAACGTTAAATGGTTTCATAGCACTCCAAGTGCGGGAATTCGATCCCACGGCCTAGAATATTAAAGCTAATGCACAACCGACTCTTTCAACCGCCAAAATAGCCAGATGAAAACGCAACGTCGTAACGGCGTTATTTCGACGCCGCCGCAACGACCAGTGATTTTTTTACCTGTGCATCCCGAGTCCCGTACTCACATTTGTGCTTTGGAACTCACATTTTAAATCTCAGCGAGTCCCAGGACTCACAAAGTTATAGTAGAAAATTCTGTAATGGACGCAATAATTTTCTAGTAGGACTCACTTTATACAGCCCAAGCAAGTCCTGGGACGCATAGGTATAAAATTGTAAATAAATCACTGAACGACCATGACGGTTTGAGGAGCCTGAAAACATTTAGTAGATTTTCTGTCTTTTTTTTACAAAGGAGATGACTTTTGTGACTTCCTATTGGCTTTCCTGCTAATTAGATCCCTTCTGAAAGGGTTTACTCTAAAACGAAAGACTTTGCTCCCACGGGGAGTAAATTCTTTTCTTTAACCCTTCTCTTGCTGAACACAACATGTCCTGTCTTAGCAAACAGTGTAGATCCAGATCAGTTGGCTTCTGAAGAAGCCAACTGATCTGGATCTGCACTGTTTGTCATTTAATATGTGAATTTCTTTCAAAAACCCGGATCAATTAATCTGATTGGCTGAAAATTAGAAGTGGGCGTGGCATCTTAATTTATTCAGCAAGGCAAGGGTTAAGACCCCTTTTCGGAAGGGTAGAGAGGGGGGATGTTTTTATTTCTTCTGTTTCTTCACTTTCACTATTGTTTCTCTTTCTTCCCTGTCCCTCTCTTTCATCTCATCTACTATCTCTTGTATCTCTTTTCTCCCTTTCTCTGGGAGACGACACAAAATGACCCACAAGGGCTGGCGTGTCGTTAACCCCAACACCATCAGCTGGCTTGGAGGTGAAACAGGTGTATGTGTATGTACGGTCAAAGAACAGTCGCAATTTATATCATATAAATTTTACGGTCAAAGAACAATCGCAGTTTATATCATATAAATATTGACAAATATTTGATAAGCAGATAAAAAGACTGCAAAAGAGCCACGTCACGGGAAAATGGAATCTTTATCTCATATGCTGTCAAACAACACCTAGATCAACACCAACACACTCTGACCTGGGTCTTCATTATCTGCGTACGGAATCATTGAACACCGTAATAACTCTAAATATTGGAACAGACAGGCCTCAGCAAACAGTGTAGACCCAGATCAGACACCGCAGAACGCGGCGTCTGATCCGGGTCTACACTGTTTACCACACATCCAGCACTATTTTAGACACATCAACAGGTAGTAAAATAGGCTTGTTCAAATTTTAGGACAAGTATGGTAAGGAGTTAAGGTGACCCAGTACTTAGGGTAATTACGGCCCTGTAGAAATTACTGATGAACTACTGAGCCCCTGATCAGACTGCGTGGATAAAGCGTGAATCTAAGCCTGTCATCAAGTCCATTTTCTTATGTTTTGGTGGAAAAGAATGATAAAACTGAGCCTCGTTATACAAAAAGGATACTTTAAACCTCGCTTTAAACTTTAACACAAGGCACAGATTTTATTTTCACATCCGCGCAGTTTTATTCATGACCATTGATTTTTATAAGATTCCTTTGAAAGTAGCCACGAACGGTGAAGGCACTTGGTTAGACTGCACGAATGTGCAGGGTAAACTCAGAGACTTCGCTTTTCGTATATGTTTTAAACATCCTTTTAACAAGGCACTGCTCCGTTATCAGAACAGTTTCGATACCATAAATTCATTAACACTAATAACGCGCTAGATTAAATAATTAGCGGAAACAATTTTCTTATTTTTCCAAGACAATAGGGTTTGACATCTTGTGAAAATTGTCTCCTCACAATTTGTACCAAATAGCAAGCACAATTTAATCGGGGGAAGTAGAAAATGTGTATCGATATGTCGTTTGCTGAATTTACACAGAGCGTGCTAAAAGGTTAATTCGTAGACTCTCAAACCGTTTCGATTCAGTTAAAACTTATCACAACTTTTATTATTTTGGTGCAATTACTCAATACGCCCCGTGATATTCTAATGAGTAGCTACAGCATACGATAGGTATATTTAGGGGAAAAAACTGAGCGCCGTGTAAAAAGAAATTCTCATTTTGTCTATGTTTACAGTCCCTCACGCCAGTTTATCATAAACTTTCACATGACTCTATATCACTTATTTAATATAAATTATGATCCGGGCACAGCACTTCCCACAAAAAAAGGCATGTGCGCCCAGCGAAGACTCCGATCAGTCCGTGTATCCAGACAGGCTGATCAGTTCTCGCTGTCCTCCTAAACACGCTTTAATCCCTTTCTAATAAACATTGTGCCCTGCGAAGACTGATCAGACTGCGCGGATTGAGTCCTCGCCGGGCTCACATGCAATCTTGTAGGAAATGCTGTGCCCCGGCCCCAATTATCTTAACAAAACCTACCCCTGAGGTTTTCTCCAAGGTTCCCTCGAAACTGACTTTTGGCATTTCCATCCTTCTCCGTTTCCTTGTCTATCCAAAAATGTAGAATTTTGTATCGTGCGAAATTTGTATGAGAACACTCAATGTCAAGATCACGTTTTGAAATGTGTCATCCCCGGTCGCATTCATATGTCAGGTAAACAACGATTTTACTGTGTTCTCTAACCAATTATAACTACCATCCAATCCGCAGTTAGTCACATAATGTTATAACAAATTTTACCAGTCGACAGGTTTCTATCCTTCCTCTCTATTAAGTTAACACAGCTTATCGCTAAAAGCACTGATCCATCTAGTGGGACAGGTCAAATTTCAGGCTTAAATGAAAATATTTTCTTCCTGTCACTTCCTGATCTCTCAATAGCTTGAATAAGTTCCTTCTTTAGAGAATGGGTAATCCCATTATTGTATACTAACGTTGGCATTTAGGGGAAATACATACACACCCAGGGGAGGCAATTCTGTCAAAATCATTTACCTCCCTTCTGAAAAGGGGTCTACTCTAAAAGGAAAGAATTTGCTCCCCTTGGGGAGAAAATTCTTCCCTTTTAAAGTAGACCCCTTTATAGATGGGGATAGATACACAAGAACAGGAAACAGGAAGTCACACAAGTTATTTCCCTTGTAAAAATGGCTGAATATTTATCAGGTACATCAATTCACCTTAATGTCAATTTGATAAGCAACGCAAGAGAATCGTCCTTACAGTATATGCGGACAATGACTGTGCAAATAATCCTTAGCATTAGCGCTGTCTGATCAGGACATTCACTGCCCGCTTATAGAATCACTGCATAGTGTAGATGAATAGAAAGTGCCCTGATCAGACTGTGCGGATCACAGGATGATCCGGGCCTTCGTTATTCGCATGACATAACGGGCCCCTTTCGCACACTGCGCATGCATTTTCGTAAAATTGTCAAAGGCAATGGCATGAAATGAAAAACTAATTGAAATCGATAGTATTTACCTTACATACCCTAAATGTCGGACACCCTCAACTCCTTACCAACTCGATTCTACTACCTGTTGTGTCTAAAACTTGCTGGATGACAGACAAACAGTGTAGACCCTGATCAGGTGCTGCGTTCTGTGGCGTCTTATCTGGATCTACCCTGTTTAGTCAGAACTGCCTGTCCGAATATTTAGGATCTATACGGTATTTTGGCTCGCAAAAGCCTGTTTTACACACAAGAGTTTACCTTTCCGCAATTTGTCCAGAAACTCCCTTTTCTCATGACGCGTCTTATGTTTCGCAAATACTGTCACTATGGATAAAAGGGTCTCAGCGTGAGTAAATGTTCCTTATGCGGTCTCATCAGTCTTCGCAGTTCTCCTAAAGAAACATAGGCCTCGCAGTCTGATCTGCATTCGCTGTGCACGCAGGTCCGAGGGTACTTTTCCTCACACTGTTAAACGCTACGTATGCTGGGTAAAAATTCTTCAGACGACAAATTGACCATAATTTTCTTATTTTTACAGAAAACAAGCCTTTTTTCTGCTGATTTTTTTACCAGCATGCTACAAGCGTCAAAACCCTCTTACATGCTCAGCTAATCTAAACGCGAACAGAAAAAAAAAAGAAAAAAAAAAGAAAAAGAACTTCTAGAAATTAGAGAACGGCTGATAGTAGCCGAGCTACTGAGCCAATATATAAGTATGTTTGTCACTTTTTGTTTTCTTATTATTATTATTTATTTTTTTTTTTTTTCATATTTATATTCTACTTTGTGATTCAATTTTAGCTAGTCTATGGGTGAACTTTTCTTCTGTGGTTGTCTCTGAAATATCCATACCATAATATCTAGACTCAATAAGCCAAATATATATCATCTATTCATCGTAACGAACACTTCCTGGATTTAAACTTTTGAGACGACGGACAGAATATAAATCGTCATTTTATTTATTATCTATGCAAATTGCATGGCAATTTGTCAAACAGAAAGAGAAAACAAACAAACAAAAAAAAAAAAAAAAAAAAAAACGACCAGCTGATGATATTTTGCTTAATTTTCCCATAAAATAGGGTGACATTTCATAAAGTTCCCAAGGAGAACAGGAAATGTCAACCCCTACTTTCTGGGTCAATGGAAAGATAAGAAAACTGTCATCTGCTTTATGTTTACCCAGCATGCCAATTTTAATACTTTCAGCCCTGTAGACCAAGGCAGATACTTGATCCAGATGAGCCGTCTCATCAGGATCTACAATGTTTGCCATTCCGTTCTTTATTTACCATTATCACCTTTTTGTCAGCAATAGATGTGTCCAAATACAGAGATGGAAGAGACTATTTCAGAAACTCAAGGTCGAATGGGTTAAATAACTATATAGAATACATCAGCCAAATAATGACCAATCTTTGCGTAAATGGAACTGCGCATGCCCAGACCAATCTGCAGGCATGTGTAGTGCAAGCAGGAAAGGCGTATTTAGTTGTTAAAAAAATAACGCTTAACATGTTGGTAAAAATTTCAGCATACGACAGATAAATATTTCTCTTATTTTTCCCAGAATATAGGTTTAGACATTTCACGCAAATTGTCTACATGAAATGTCAAAGTTTATGCTGCGGGGAAAATAAGAAAACATGTCAGTTTGTTGTCTGCTGAACTAGTGAAGAGATTGATAAATGTTAGAATCTGTACCCAACTAAGCTTCGTTGTAAAACAGTATCCTGGGGGTTGTGAGTGATCAACCTCTTACTGGTCTGTGTGTGGACAGGGTGAGGGAATCTATCCATCAACATTAAAGGCTGATCCCAGCTAGCATTCTACGTAAATCTACATCGGGCCGTCATCGGCCCGTCAGCTACCCTGACGGGCCGATGACGGCCCGATATAGATTTACGTAGAATGCTGACTGGGATACTGGTATTCTTTCGATATAACCTTCCTTTTTGTTATCTGAAAATAACATTTGCAAACGAAATGCAGCTGCTATTTGTTTAATGTTTGATATACAGAGATTATCTTGTAGCTTGATACGGGCATGATATGAAAAATGCCATATCATAATCTATTTATCATATATTTCCCGAAATTATTCCTCTTAAAAATGTTGAGTTATGGTTTAATTTTTAAATCTCTGCTCAAAACAAAGTAAAGCTGTAGGTAAGAGATATGATATGGCTTTTAGGGTGTGATAAAGGATGTGCGATCAAAACATTGTAGATCCTGATAATTAGCCGTCTCATCAGAATCTACGTTTGTAAAGCTTATTTGGTCTGCAGAATACCCACTAGCAGTTTTGACTGACTGCAAAGTGTTTGTGTTAAAGTGAGAAATCCTGAAATGACATCTCCCGTTTAAATAGTAATGATCGTTGTGTGTGTATGTGTGTGTGTGTGTGGGGGGGGGGGGGGGGGGGGCGGGGGGGGGCTGTACCGGATTTTTATCATGCCATTTGACTGCTTTAATGCGTTGCCTTGATAAAAGGCCCCACAGACTTATAACAGCTGATAAATAGGCCGCGCCATGCGAAAACGTGTCTTGGGGCATATGCGGTCAGCGAAGGCTCAGATCAGCCTGCGCATCTGCAGTCTAATCAGGGCTTTCACCGTCCGTTGACGGAATCATTGGATACTGCAGAATATATATATGTGGGACTTTCCAATGAACGAACCTCAAGTTTTAGCATGGTTCCATTACTTACTGGCAAACGGTCTGGCGCAGACCTCACATTGTAATCCATAACCATTTTCAAATGGCAATTTGTATCAAAAATCTACTAACCTAAATAATAACCCTAGTCCTGCTGAACCTGGGCATGCCCTGTCTTTGCAACCAGTGTAGATCCAGATCAGTTGGCTTCTGATGAAACCAAGCGATCTGGCTCTGTACTGCTTATTATTAAGTATGTGAATTTGTATCAACAGCCTGGATCAAGTAATCTGATTGGCTGAAAATTTGAAGTGGGCATGGCATCTTGATTTTTGATTGATTGTGTTTGGGTTTAACGACACGTCAGCCCTTGTGGATCATTTTGTGTCGTCTCGCAGAGAAAGGAAGAAAAGAGATAGAAGCGATAAAAGAGAGGGACAGGGAAGAAAGAGGAACAAGAGTGAAAGTAAAGAAACAGAAGAAATAAAAACATTCCCCCTCTACCCTTACCTGCTACAAGGATACCAAACCTTGCCCAAATGTAAGCCAGTATCAGTTGGACGTCCCGGTGACGTAAGATACATGACAGCTTCGCCACACCCGACCACCCTAACATGCTTAGAGTAATAATGCAAGATAAACAGCTTTTGGCAATATTTTTATCGTAGTTACAGAGCTGTTCAATTTGTATCTGCCTAACAATTTCATGGACTCAAATTCCATTCTGTAGTTTGCAGTTTCCAATGGCAATCATACCTTTTGCTTAGCTTCAAGAGTACAGTTTTGGATGTTGTTCGGCCTGGAATCAGTGGAGGTAAATACTTTAAGGGGAATGGATACTTTCAGGGGAGGTATTTCTGTGGAATTGTTTTAAGTTCCCTTTTGAAATGAGGTCTATTCTAAAAGGGAAGAATTTGCTTCCACAGGAAGCCAATTCTTCCCTTTTAAAGTAGACCCTTTTTCAGAAGAGGCTTGGTGTGCAGGAATGCAAACATGAAAACACAATAGTTGTTTCCTTTCTAAACAGTGGTGTAAAATTTGCCCTGTATGTATGAAGTCATATGGTCTGCTTTTAGAGGTGTTTTCAGTTCATGTAAGTTTTAGAATCTAGAACAACAAAAATATATCATCTTGAGGCAATATACATTACTACAGTAACATGATCTGACTCTCTGTATACAGTCAAGTGAGTGTTCCCAAATCATAGAATGACACGACTAGACTCTGATATGACATGATACTGGGCATCAGATCACCCTACTGTCGTAATAGCAGATAATATTCTGTTGTATGTTTTTTTTTTGTTTTTTTTTTTGCTTTTTTTTCCCATGAAAATAAGGCTCGACAACCATCACAAAAACACGTCTATATAGTTTTGAACTCCTTCAACCACTTTTAAAACTGGGGTTTTACAGGTATACATTAGTTTCTTATTTCTGCTCAAAAACATAGATTGTGTACTCGTTAGAACTACCTCGCCGAGGCTGTTCTAACGACTACCCACAAGCTATGCTTAGAGCAAAAATATGAAAACTACCGGAATTTTTCATCTGAAAGTTTTCATTTTTTGGTGGTAAAATTCTCAATATATTTGAAAAGGCGTGATTTTGTAATGTAAAGAAATATGAAACCTTATTTTCTTGGAAAAATAAAAAAAAAAGTTTGATACAATTTTTAATAGCACTTTCCTGGCCATTTGGAGAAGTCGTGGGAACGTTACATGCATATCAATCGAGCATCATGACGTCAACATAAACAAGCCTTATTTGGGAAAGTGGGATATCAATCTGGGCCCAGTTGTTCAAAGCGTCGTTAGCTTAACGAGCTCATTAAGGGTCATTTCGTTAACTGTTATAGTGGATTCAATATACAATATTCTGATATTTTTTGCTGAAAAAATGTGAGTAGCTTTTGCACTGCTCACATTTTTTCAGCAAAAAATTTCAGTATATTTGCGTATCGCTCGATGTAAATTTTAACGAATCGTTAACTAACGACGTCGTTAGCTTTGAACAACTGGGCCCTGGAAAAACTCTCAACTGATGTCTTTTCACATCAGACTTAACTGTTGGAAAGCAATATGATTGATAGGTATATAATAATGCAAAATTCCAACAAGAATTCATGTGTTAGTGACACACAGTGGGAATGAAATATGCAGAAAAATGAACAAAGCCAACACATTTCATGATATTTTATTAATAAAATAAACATTTGTCTGCATTTTAAGGGACATCATAGCCCCAAATAAGACACTTTTCAACCAAAAAATGTTGATATTTTTCTTATTTCTCCATGAAAACATGTTATGGGTACTCATTAGAAGTGCTTCCATGAGGTGCTTCTAATGAGTACCCAAAACATATATTTTCATGGAGAAATAGGGAAAACATTTTCCTGATGCTTCCTCTTAGCTAGAGCCATGTATATTGTCTTCTTGCACTTGTATGAAAATGTCCAGTATATGAATACATAATAACTTCCCATTGTTATACAAAAAGGACATTACTAGAATGGCCACTTCATATCAAACTGTGTTTATAAAACACTACTCTACAATTTGAAATAAAGACATTTCATGACAGACAGACACTAGTAACTTATACTTCAATGCTCTGAAGTTAGGGTAATTATAATTGCATTAATTTTCCAGATGTCATTTGACCTGTTTCGTAAGTTTCACATGAAAGGTAGGATTGTTTTTATCACACAACTACAAGAATTCTGCCAATGGTAAAGGGAAACTGAAACATTTTAAGGAGAGGTAGTAACTCTTGTTCAAATTGCTTTTCCTCACTTCTGAAAGGGGTCTACTCTAACAGGGAAGAATCCTAGACCAACTTTCAGACAAACCTTGGTGTTAGTACCAAATACTCCACAATAACAAATCTTTATATCAGCTATGTCACGAGAAACTCATAAGTAAACTCTTCATGGTAGTTTGTTTTTTTATGATCCTCTCAGTGTAAAATTATCTTGGTTGAACTGCACCTGCCAAGATCAGGCCCCGAGGAACTTTTTCCATGCTCAAAGCTGGGCATGAAATTTTCTCTGCTAATAAATATGAAAATGCCAACAATAGTTGGCATTTTCATATTCATTAGCAGAGAAATATGTATGCTCGGCTATGTTCAGCAAGAAAGACTTTGCTGTTGTTAGTAACTGGAGATTTATTAGCAGAGCATATTTCAAAAAAAAAAAAAAGTTTTATAATCTCTGGGTCAGATCATATACAAGTTGAGACTGCTCTTGATACCTGGGCCCAGTTGTTCAAAGCTAACGATGTCGTTAGTTAACGATTCGTTAAAATTTACATCATGTGATACGCAAATATGCTGAAATTTTTTCAGCAAAAAATATCAGAATACTGTATATTGAATCCGCTAAAATAGTTAACGAAATGACCCTTAACGAGTTCGTTAAGCTAATGACGCTTTGAACAACTGGGCCCTGCTCTTCATGTAAATCTTAAGACATCTGTGATGAACATACAGTCATATGTACAGTGTTTAAACCAAGTATAGTGGACCCTCTTTATAGCGACCCTCATTATAACATCAAAATTCTTTATAATGTCATTTTAATTTGTATAAAAATGTTTATCTGTTATAAATTTGCATTCTTTAAAACAGCAGATTCAATTAAATGCCAATTTTTTGGGGGGAACAAGTAACATCATTGTAAAGAGGGTCCATTGTATTTGGAAAAGACATGCATGAGCAGTGTAGATGCAGATCAGACAACACAGAATACAGGATCTGATCAGCCTACACTGTTTGCACCTGTACAGCAACAGGTACTCAAATGGATTTTTTTTTCTTATTTAAGGACAAGTATGGTAAATGTCCTCAAGTGTAGAACACCTTATACCATACTTTTTTTTGCTTAAAGTTTGCATTTTATGCATTTGTCTCTTAAAATGTTTAGTGGAATGGCAAACAGTGAAAACCCTGATCAGACTGCTCCTAGGAGCAGTCTGATCTGGGTCTGCACTGTTTGCATATCACATTTTGTCAGAAACTTTAGAGTTCAAAATTTTAGGATATTTATCCTAAGGTAAGGCATCCCATTATTTAAAGGGAATGGATACACTCCTAGGGAAGGCAATTATGCCAAATTGTTTTTCCTCCCTTCTGAAAAAGGGTCTACTCTAAAAGACAAGCTTTGTTCTCCTTGGGAGCAAATTCTTTCCTTTCAGAGTAGACCCCTATTCAGAAGGGAATTGGTGTGCAGCAAAGCAAGCAGGAAGTTGCAGAAGTTGTCTCTCTTGTATAATATGACAGAAAATTTACTAGATGTATCCAGTCCCTTTACGGTAAATACATTATCACACATGCTCTATTATCCAGCATTATAAATTGGACGTGTCAAGCAAAAAGGTGCCTTTTAGCATGCCCAAAATGTGTGGATTTACATCATTCCGCATATGCCCAAAGTTTCATTCGGACATTTGCTCTCCATTGATACATTCCAAAGCGTCAAATTCTTCCGTAAGTGGACATTGAATGCCCTGATCAGACTGTGTAGATGCACAGACTGATCTGGTCATTCACTGTCCAATTATGCCCAAAGACACATTTTTGCATGGCACAGCCCAAATATTCAAACTGGCCCAGAGGTTATAAACTTTTCTCATGCTCAACTCAGCTGAGCATGAAACTTTTCATGTTAATAAAGCTCAAATTACTAACAGTTGCTAATTCTTTCTTGGCATTTTCATATTTATTAGCAATGAAAATTTCATGCTTAGCCGAGTTCAGCATGAAAAAAGTTTTATAACCTCGAGGCCTGATTAATTTACAGGTTTTGATAAGATAGTAATTTGGGATAATCATTTTTATTCCTGCACCAAAACATGTCATCCAGGTACTCAATTCTATAGAGTACCCACAAGATCTAATTTGGTGGCAAAATAACAAAATTTATCTTTGCAGTAATCCCTTTATCTAGACCTGAATGAATATGTTACAAAATTCAGACTTTGTTTTTGGCTAATACTGTATGTACCCTAAGTATTTAGACAGACATGCCTGAGCAGACAGTGTAGCTGCTACAGAACACACCATGATCAGAGTCTACACTGTTTTGCTACACAACCAGTGGTTTTTAGACAGAGTAAGAGGTAGTAAAAAGGAGATTTTCAAATTCTAGATCAAGAACAGTAATGTCTGAAAATTTAGGGAAAATACAGTACATCTCTGAAATATCACACTACATGTAAGTTTGTAACATTGCTTAATTGCACTTTCCCTGGTCATCATTTCTATAATTATTATATATACATAAAGTACGCACACAAACACACACACACACACACACACACACACACACACACACACACACACACACACATACACACACATAATTATTATTATATATACATAATGCACACATACACACACACACAATTTCTTCAGCTGAATCAATTGATAATCAGATAACATAGTTTTATTCTGAATACAGATATATGTACATGTAAGTGGTGTAACAAATAGATATACAGAGCAATCTTTATCAGAGGAACAATCATTAACACAAAGTAACTTAAGAAAATGTATCATATGATGCACGACCACTGAAGAATCAGATAAGCCTACCTATGCAATCTGATCCAAATCTATGATGCCTGTCTGATGAAACCTTAACTACTTGGCTATCCACAAGGCACCCAGCAAAGCCCTTATTCAGACTTTATGGATGCACAGGCTGATCCTCATCTTTGCTGGACCCATTCCTCATAAGTAACATTTTGTCACTTAGCAGCTCATTTAGTTTAAATGGTATTTTACTCCATTTTATAATTAAATGAAATGACCATTTGTAAAGTTTCAATGTAATTTGTGCAAATGGTTAATATTTCACACCATACGGATTTGTCAAATGATGCAGAAACAAACAGCAGTGCTTAAAAGATCCCCCCTCCCCTCCCTGCCCCCACACAGATAAGAAGTAGAGACCAAAACATAATGTAACCAAAAAAATGGACAGACATACGGATGGACAACGTAAAAACTGTAACACACCCCATTCACCTCCACAAACATAGTAACACAATTTGCGGGATGGGGAGGGGATTATAAAAATGTCTATAAACGTATGCTAGGCTTAGCATTATAAATTATTCAAAAGCATTTCCCTGACATACGATGCCTTGCAACAAAATATGTACAAGAGTTTTCCTTTCGCAACAGTTTTTTGTTCGTTTGTTTGATTTGGGCTTAACGTCGCTTTCAACAATCTTTCAGTCATATCGCGACGGTGTCTGAATGTGGCAGGGAGCTCAATGCTCACTTTTAGAGTGCTGCCTCACTGAAATATCACGCCCCAGACACTTTGACACGATATTCCACCCAGTCACATTATACTGACACTGAGCTGACCAGTTCTAGCTCTACTTTCTTAATGCTGAGCGCCAAGAGAAAGAACAGCTAGTACCATTTTTAAAGTCTTTGGTATCAGCCGGCCGGGGATCGAACCCGCAACCTCCCAGTCACAAAGCGGACGCTCTACCACTGAGCCACTGTGCCGGTCTTTGCAACAGTTTAGATTCCAATTCCACACTGATATTGCTTTCAATACAGTGAGTCCAGTTAAAACCACCATGACACAACATATTTACAGTGTTTTTCAATGAATACCTCTAATATATCACAATTTGTTATAATAAAAATTTTTATTGACACATTTATGCCTAGCATCCCAAGAGAGGGTCACTGGCAAACAGTGTAGACCCAGATCAGATCCTGCAGAATGCAGCATCTGATCTGGGTCTACATTGTTTGCATTAAAAACAATAATTTCTCTAGAACTTGGTAATAATAAAATAAAGAACTTCATTGAAGTTTATGTTACACCTGCGTACTACAATGTGAAAACAAGCAACAGAAGTGTAAGAGTTGTCCACCTTGCTTAGCTCCGAATGACATAAAACAATCAGTGAAATGAAGTTTTACAGTTTTGTAGACTTCATTTAGGGTGGATGCTAAAGTGGACTATAGGGTGGACTGAGTACATGGACGAACTAACAGACAGAAACTTTCATGCCTAAGTCGTCCATACTTGTGCAGGTATGACAAAAAAACTAACAAGATATCCCTTCTACTGATAATGAACCTAAACAAAGAGGTGAGAGAGGATTCCACTCAGCATAAATGGCATTGCTCTCTATAAGGCACTTTTTTTGTGCAAAAAGTAGCTTTATTTTTCTTATTTCTCCATGAAAACATATGTTGTGGGTATACATTAGAAGCGCCTCAGCGAGGCGCTTCTAATGAGTACCCACAACATATGTTTTTGTCGAGAAATAAGAAAAATATTTACCTGATACCCACTTTTATCTAGACCTATGAAATGGGTTAAGTGTCAAAAGTACATCTTCCATCCACTGCATAGCACTGGATGAGAGGTGTCCAGACAACCATTTTTTCATACTTCTCCACTGCAAACTTTGTGGGCACTCATTAGAAGCACTCCACTGAGGAATATGAAAAATATCAATATGTTTTATCTTGATCTATGCATCCAGTGTTTCTGAGCAATCAAACAACAATAATCTTCACATTCAATCAGTTTACAATTTTACAGCTCTAGATACATGTAAGCATGTAAGGCACATTTCTCAACCTAAAAGAACTGGGCCCAGTTGTTCAAAGCATCGTTAGCTTAACGAGCTCTTTAAGGGTCATTTCTTTAACTGTTTTAGCAGATTCAATATACAATATTCTAATATTTTTTGCAGAAAAAATGTGAGTAGCTTTTGCACTGCAAAAGCTACTCACATTTTTTCAGCAAAAAAAAAAATCAGCATGTTTGCGTATCACTTGATGTAAATTTTAACGAATTGTTAACTAACGACATCGTTAGTTTTGAATAACTGGGCCCTGATTTTTTTCTCATTTCTCCACAAAAACTTTATGTTTTGGGTACTAGTTAGAAGTGTCTCCTGGAGAAATAAGACTTTTTTTTTACTGGAAATCCCTTTTTATTTAGAGCTATGCGCTATACAAGCTGCATAATGCAAAAATAAAGGTTCTAGAGCAACTCAAAAGAGCAGGGATTCAGATCAGTATGTATGTCCATAGCACACTGGGTAAAAATTTCATCAGGCAACAGTTTGGAATATTTTTCTTATTTTTCCCTTAAAACATGGTTTAATACTTCATGCAAATTGTCAACCTAGGAGATAACTTGTATGAAAAATCAAAGCTTATTTTCTAAATTTGGATGAAATGGCAAACCTTATTTTCTAAAAAAAAATATATATCATCAATTTGTCTGCTGTATTTGCCCAGAGCATGGTTAAAGGACAGCAAAATAATGAACTGAACAGAACATTTTAGAAATTTGAAGTCTTTCTCTATGTTTATATCATGGCTCCAGATAACTGGGATATCCAGATAAACATTTTTCTCATTTCTCCATAAAAGCATACACTAGAAATGCATCACTGAGGTGCTTCTAATGAGTAGCCATAACAGTATGTTTCTGTGGAGAAATAAGAATTTTTTCAACACTTTTCAGACAAAAAAAAAAAAACACCTAATCTGTAGCTATGTAGTTCATATAGCTCCATGGAATGCTCTAAAAAAAGTTTTGATGTAGATTTCACTTCTTCTTGTCATAAGGTACAGCAATAATGACAACAATGGCTATGAAGAGGATAATTATAAACACCCAATAACCTGAAATATAGAAGAGATTGTGTAATTAACCTTTACCATTTTCTGGGCTTATTCAGCAGACGACAAATTGATGATAATTTTCTTATTTTTCACAGAAAACAGGATTTGACATTTCATGCAAATTGTCTCCTAAATTGTCTCCTATGGAGACAATTTGTATGAAATGTCAAATCCTGTTTTCTGTGAAAAATAAGAAAAATATTTCAACATGTCATCAGCTGAAAATTTTACCCAGAGTGGTAAGCATTAATTTACATGATGCACAATACAAGAACAGGGCCTTTATGCTGTATGTGGGCAATGAAGTCTCAGATCAGCTTGTGCCTTTGCATAGTTTGCTCACTTACAGTATCAGTTGTTTGTTTGTGTTGAGGTTTTACAGCCGAGTCAACCCAATGGGGCCATGTCGAGCGCGGTCAGTTTACATTACCATATGTTTACTGGGCAGGCTTAGTCCTCTAAGCAGTTAAACAGTATTGTGCACATTCTTTCTCCAGAAACTGACAACTGCCCTTCTTGAATCAGCGGAAGGGAGAGAATGACCGTAGAAAATATTTCATGGTCAATCTCCATGAAAGAATGTAGAGTATCAGTTGACTCCAAATATTAGGATACCTTAATTCCTTACCATACCTGTCCTAAAATTTCAACACTTCCATTATACTATCTTCTAATACAGTATAACCTCTATGGCTCGAACAAGGATGGCTCGTTTACCGTGGATGATTCAAACTCTTTTTTCAGTCCCTACAAAATTCTTCCAATAGCTCAAGAAAACAAATATTTAATGATTTTTTTCTTATATTTCATCATGGAATTGTATGCTGTGTGTACTCATTAGAACTGCCTCATTGATGCAATTCTAATGAGTACACTCAATATACAATCATTGTGTAGAAAATCGAAAAGATTTCCCTAAATTACCGCTATTTGCTTCCTGAACTGGTGCCATGATTAACCCTCAGTGGCTCGAACTACCCATGCCTCGAACGAATTTCCATGGTCCCAAACATGTTCGAGCCATTGAGGTTCGACTGTACATCTAAAACTATTAGTAAGGCTGCACACAGGGTAGCTCCTGAGCAGAAGCTCCATTCTGTGGAGTCCAATCTGTGTCTACATTAATTGGTCCATCCTGTCCATCCCAGTACTTAAGGTAAGTATAGTTGTACCAGGTTTAACTGTGAAGAAATTTGATTAATTTCACCTGGCAACATGGTGTCAAAACCGAACATTTAACACCTCCAGCAAAGTAGGCTAGAATTTCTTTTTTTTTTCTTACAAAATAAATAAATACATACATTGTAAATAAATAAATAAATAGCTGATGTCACTCATCCAACAGTGCTGACCTTGAAAATGAGACCAAGATCACCAAAATCTATGTACTGAAGCATGCCCCAATAATATATCGATCCAGATTTGGTAAGAATCCACACTCTGCTTAACTATACAGACAGAGTATAGATAAGAAATTACCTCCCATGCTAGTGCCAAAAAGATCCATACTGCTACCAATATTTCCTGTTCATAATCAGTGAGGATCATAAAGTAATTCAGTAGCAATTATAACACTGGAACTCCTTTATTAGAGCGATAATTATAAGATGGTTGTGAATATAAGATAGTTTAAAGGTGGACGATGGATCCCAAAAAGAGTTTAAAGGTGGACCCCAAAAAGTGTTGTATCCAAACAAAACTGTATAGATTACATAGAAAAATGACCATCTATTAAGGCTGGCTAATCCGAGCTGAAAAGACAATCGATTTTCAGTCCTGCCATTGTGATCGATAATCGATTAGTAATCACTGAAGATATGGTCGTAATTTTACCTGTCTGAGCATGACTCTTACCATTTGTTATACTTTAATGTATGTATTTGGTCAGACAGGCCTGAGCAAACAGTGTAGACCCTGATGAGACGCCGCAAAAAACACGGCGTCTCATTAGGGTCTACACTGTTTGATACCCATTCAGCTATTTTAGACACAACATTGGGTAGAAAATTCCACTTGTTCATATTTTTGATAAAGTATGGTAAGGGGTTGACTCAGTTGAGGTGTCTGAATGCTAAGGGTGAATATGGTAAAGTAACAGACACAAAAATTAAATGATCGATTATTAGCAAACCTGTAACGATAATCAATTTTTGTGGAATTTATCGATCAATTAATCGATTATCCGATTAATTGTGTCAGCCTTACCATTTATGGTCATTTTTCTACATAATCTATTTATTTTTGGATAGAACATGGTCTTTTAGGTATTATAAGCTTTGCTTTGGGTCCCAGCAAGAGTTCATCACACAGAGCTTCCAAGTTTCTGAATGGGCTTTGTTTTTAAGGTCTTTAGGGGGAACTTGATTTCATTGGTCAATATATCTAAGGTTTACTGTTAAACAGCAATTTCTCCAGACTCAATATTTATTATTATCGTTCTGTGTATTACCAGAATTGCAATAGAATTTTTCCTTTGTCAGATGCACAATATTTACATAAAGGTTTAAAAACGAAAATGACAGTGAAAATGCATAATTATTCTTTAAAAGAGAAGATAGTTGTTGACAGTGTTGTATAAATTTAACTTCAAAGGCTGTCGTTTTGAGGATACTATTTGATTTTACATGTATTTAATAGAACTGGAAACACTGATGACCCTGATCAGACTGCCTTTACCTATTGTTGACCTATTGTTGACCAGTGGACAGCCACCCTTATCAATTAGGCCAGTTCATTTCCTAATCTATGGGCATTCAGTGGATTAAAAACAAATTTCTGTAAGCAATCAGTGCAGATTCTGATCAGACATTTGTTACGAGCCAGGCGTAACGAGAAAGAAATGAAAGTGAAACCAGCAGCAAGCTTTAAATTATTAACAGTATTTATTCACAAAACAAATTGAGACAAGATTCAGAACAAAATAATGTAAGTAAACAGTACCTTTCAAGTTTATGTCACAAAGTCCCTCAAAAATAATCCACAAGAATTTATAAAAACAAATCCTTTGAATAACAGTTTCTGATCCCACAATTTAAAATTCCTGAATTCAGAATTTAAGTCCAGAATGAACAAGAGCTGTCGTAGGACAGCGTAGCTCGCCTGCTGGGTACATTTTATATTGTAACATTTTTATCATCAAGCCATATAATATAGGTCACACTGACCTAGATGTATTTGTATGTAAATCTTTTTGTCACATAGATATAATAATCCAGGTATGACAATTCTCCATGAAATAGTAATAAAAATAAAAGGCATAATCACTGAAGCATGAAATATAGGTCACAATGACCTAGATATAGTAAGTGGTCATTCATTGGGTCACATGGAACTAATATCCCAGGTGTGACATTTATCAAACAAATAGTATTCAAGATATAAGGCAAAATCACTGAACCATGAAATATAGGTCACACCAACAGAGATATATTTTGACATCAATAATCGGGTCACAAGGACCTAATATCCCAGGTGTGACATTTATCCAACAAATAGTATTCAAGATATAAGGCAAAATCACTGAACCATGAAATATAGGTCACAATGACCTAGATATAGTAAGTGGTCATTCATTGGGTCACATGGAAGTAATATCCCAGGTGTGACATTTATCCAACAATTAGTATTCAAGATATAAGGCAAAAATCACTGGACCGTGAAATCTAGGTGACCTGGACCGTAAAATGTAGGTCACCATGACCTTCACTCTTGACGTCAATAATCGGGTCACAAGGAACTAATATCCCAGGGATGACATTTATCCAACAAATAGTATTCAAGATATCAGGCAAAATCACTGAACCATGAAATATAGGTCACAATGACCTAGATATAGTAAGTGGTCATTCATTGGGTCACATGGAAGTAATATCCCAGGTGTGACATTTATCCAACAAATAGTATTCAAGATATAAGGCAAAATCACCGGACCGTGAAATCTAGGTGACCTGGACCGTAAAATGTAGGTCACCATGACCTTCACTCTCTTACACTTAAACCGATGTCACATAGTTAGCTGATGTATAACCAGTTGTGTCTATAACCTGTAGGCATATAAGATTTTACAAATGTGTCCTAGATTTTGACCCCTATCCCCACTCCAAGGCCCACCCTGAGGTATGAACCCAGGGGTATGTTCTTTTGGAATCTCAGAAGACTCCTCCAGATACCCAAATTCTAAATATGAATGCTCTATCAGGAGTGAAAGTCAAGATATAAGAATTTGAAAAACTTTAACACAGTATTACAAAGGTGTCCTAGATTCTGACCCCTAGCCCCACCCAGGGGCATGAACCCAAGGGTTTATTCTCTTGGAATCTCAGAAGACCCTCCAAGGTACCTAAGTTCCAAATTTGATGCCTCTGTGAGGAGTGACTGTTGAGATATAAGCATTTGAAAAACTTTAACGCAGTGTGACGGGAACGGGAACGCAAACGAGGACGACCGGGGTGACTACAATAGCTCTCCTTGTACTTCGTACAGGCGAGCTAATAAAATATTAAAGTAATCCAGTATAGAATAATTTCCAGTGAAAGTATACAAAGATGCCCAGATGAAAATCTTTATATAATATCAAAGAACATTCTAGAAAAAGAATTTACTACAAAGATCTCTTATTTTCTGGGTTCAGTCAAAGCGAAGTATTCCCCTAAAGACCTGGGCCCAGTTGTTCAAAACATTGTTAGCTTAACGAGCTCTTTAAGGGTCATTTCGTTAACTGTTTTAGCGGATTCAATATACAGTATTCCGATATTTTTTGCTGAAAAAATGTGAGTAACTTTTGCACTGCAAAAGCTACTCACATTTTTTCAGCAAAAAATTTCAGCATATTGCCGTATCACATGATGTAAATTTTAACAAATCGTTAACTAACGACATCGTTAGCTTTGAACAACTGGGCCCTGAAATGGTACCTCATAGCTCTGTGTGATGTTCTACTTGATCCCAGCAATAGTGTGATGATTTTTGTTCGTGTTTGTGTTGAGGTTTTATGGCCCAGTCAACCCAATAGGGTCATGTCAGGCGTGGTCAGTTTACCTAACCACACTTTTCCTGGGCAGACTTAGTCCTCTATGCAGTTAACCAGTATTTTGCACATTCTTTCGCCAGAAACTGACAACTGCCCTTCTTGAATCAGCAGAAGGGAGAGAATGACCGTAGAAAATATTTCATGATCAATCTCCACAAAAGAATGTTGCCGTCCTTGGTGGGGGTCAAACCCGCAACCTCCTGGTCTCCAGTCGGACGCGCATCCAACTGAGCCACCGAGGCCAGTGTGATAAAGAAGTTGTGTATGAGTAAAAGTTATTTAATACTTACAACAAGTGGCTGATTTTCTATGTACAATTTTTATATGCCTTGTTTCTTTTATCAATCTTTGTCCTGTTCTGTCTGTATGATCAACTATATCATCTAGTATCTCTGTAACAGGTTAAAGGCATAAAAATAAGATGTGTCTCAGTCATTAGTCACTGATAATAGGATGTGCACAACAAAAGCTAATACAGTAGAACTTCAATGGCTCGAACCCCGATGGCTCGTTTACCATGGATGAGTCGAACACGTTCTTGAGTCCGTAGGGATTTCCTCCAAATACGATATACGGATAATTTAGGGATATTTTCTTCTTTTATCTTGCAAATGTATGCTGTGTGCACTCATTAGAATTGCCTCGATGAGGCAATTCTAATGAGTACACACAACATACATTTATAATATAGAACACCGAAAAGTTTTCCCACAATTATCTCCATTATGCCTCTTGGTATGGCACTAATACTTACCCTTTGTGGCTGGAACTAAGCTGTTTCGAACAAATTTTCATGGTCCCAAAGGGGTTCGAGCCATCGAAGTTCAACTGTATAGTGTCAATAAACTAGATACATGTAGAGGAATTGTTAAGGAGGAGTATTTGGTGATAATTCTGGGATAATTATTCTTATTTCTCCATAAAAACATATGTTGTGGGTACTCATCAGAAGCGCCTCAGCATATGTTTTTATGGAGAACTGGAAAAAATTATCCCATAATTACCACTAAATACTCCCCCTTAACAATTCCTCTGTACATGTACAGTTAAAGGCCCAATAGTGGAATAGTGAAAAGTTTTCCACGGGTAAACAATACGTCATTTGTTTGTCCGAAACTTGCAACGGTTTATGAAATTTGTCATATCAGGTACAAAAGCATGGGAACAATAATGAAAGCTGTGACATTTGTCGTCTGCAATGCGTAAAATAACAGTTAAACTTTCGGACAAACAAAGCTATTTATAGTTCAGTACCTATATAGAATCATTCCCTATTAAGTACTGTTTGTTTGTATTGAGGTTTTACAGCCCAGTCAACCCAACTGGGTCATGTTGTGTGCTGTCAGTTTACCTAACCACACTTTTACTAGGCAGGCTTAATCCTCCAAGCAGTTAGCCAGTAATGTCGACATTCTTTTGCCAGAAACTGACAGCTGCCCTTCCTGAATCAGCCAAAGGAAGAGAATGACCACAGAAAATATTTCCTGATCAATCTCCACCAAAGAATGTTACCGACCCAGTGGAGGTCGAACCCGCAAACTACTGATCACCAGTCAGATGCACATCCAACTGAGCCACCGAGGCCAACAAATTAAGTACTGGCTTATTTATCAGGGCCCAGTTGTTCAAAAGCTACTCACATTTTTTCAGCAAAAAATATCAGAATATTGTATATTGAATACCCTAAAACAGTTAACGAAATGACCCTTAACGAGCTGGTTAAGCTAATGATGCTTTGAACAACTGAGCCCTGATTAATAGGTAATTTCCCACCAAAATATTTGTTACCCATTTGAAGGCCTCTTTTTTGTCAACCACTACTGGTATTTCATAATCACCTCTTTATGAGATTCTTTAAGATGTCTGGCAAGAGACAGCTGGCGCAACTGAGTTTGTTCACAACTTACTGTTCTAATTTTCTGATTTCCTTGTTTTGTGAGATATCATCTTCTCCACATAATGTTGATTACCCCGTAATGTTAATTATATACACAATGCATTGATTTTTTTTCAGGTAATAACAGAAAATGCTATTGTATCTTTAATGACTATGTCATATGCCAAAATCGTATATGTTTGTATTATATCCTCAAGGGCTTTAACGCCTATTGGAATTTTTAAATAAATCTATTCTATTCTATTCTATTCATAAATATACACTTTTGTACATATCCTTTGGTAGCTCATGCTCCAGGTTACATAGCAAAAGTATAAAATCAAAGTATAAAATCATTTTAACTGTATACACCTTCTCCGTATGTTACTATTTCCTATATTATGTTTTATCAGTGTCTACAAATATTTTGTCTGAAGGATAGATAGTATGATGTATATTACAACACAGATTTCTACTCTACTGTTGAAAATAGCTACCCAGACAGGTGAGCCTTAGTAGGTAGGGACAAGCCCCAATCACTTTGGCTTGTCCTTTCTGGGTAGTTATTCAAATAACTAATTTTTTCAAATCATTTGGATTAATACATATTTACTAGTACTGAGCCTTACTACAGATTTGCGTATGTAAAATGCTGTCATTGTGTATATTCGCCATCACACTGTTAAATGTTATGTCCTGATGGGCTTTATAGCCCTTTGGAGTTCTCAATAAAGATCTGTTCTGTTCTGTTCTATGACACACCTTTGATCTTTCTAGCTTGGCATCTAGGTGGCGGCAATAAAATCATTAGTGAGTGGTACCACTTTTAGTCTCATTTTAGCTATGTCTTTAAGTTTAAACAGAGGAGTTAATGTTAAGTAGTACTTAAGGGGTCACAAGTACTAAAATAAAAGCAATTCACCCTCCTCTACTAGTCTCTTAAAATAGTTACCAGTACACATATTTCCAGGAAAGGCCTTTTATTTTTCAACAAAAAAGTTTTCAGAGACTCATATTTCATTAATTATTACATGCTTTTGTGGAGAAATAAGAAAAATATTAATTTATAAATGCTTTTATGGAGAAACAAGAAAAATGCTGATTTATATCAACTTTTTCTTATTTCTCAACAAAAGCATTTACATGTAATAATTAATGAAATATGAGTCTCAGAAAACTTTAACCAAAAGTTTTAATACTGACTATGACATCAGTGCTATACTGACACAAGTACCAATGAAAGGAGACTGCAAAAGCTATTCCAGTATGTTCATACAGATGATCTAATAAAAAGGATACAAACTTATATGTATACAACAATGATATTCTTCCACCACCAGCTAGGACTTACCATTCTGCTCATCTACTTCATTTCCTATATCTAAAGCCATATGTTTCTGTCGGGCTATTACATGTGACAAGGCTTCTAAACCTCTATCTTGTTCTGTAATAATATGAAAATAGGCTTAGCCTAAACGAGCACAGCACAGGCCTATATCTGCACTCTTCAAAAGTCCTTCACAGCATCATTAAAGAATAAATATCAGTATGTAAATCAATAAATAATAAAAATAAACCAGAACAGTGTTTTCGGAGGAAAACGTATGTCCCCCCACCAGTTTGAACAGACATATTGTTAAAATAGATTGTATCTATAATAAACTCAAGGTCACAATATAACTATATGTAAGTTTGATCAAAATTTATCCATTCCTCAATGAGATAGGGTGCTGACAAGCCATTTTCTAAAATCATAGCCCTTGTGTAACCTTGAAAATGGGATCAAGGTCACAAAAAATCTAATCAGTTCTTGTCTCTGTCTCAACAATATAGCTGTGCAAGTTTGGTCAAAATCCATCCATTCATTCAGCAGATAGCGTGCAGATATCTTTTCAAGATGGCAGCCGTAATTTCCAGTCACTTGGCTATTCGGCTAAGGAGAGGAAGTTCAAAAAAAGTTTTTAAGACGGCAGCCATCTTAGATTTCTTATCAAAATGATTTCAGCTATTTTTACTCAAAGAAGTCACTGATACCTTATACCAAATTTCAAGTCTATTGGCCTTTCCAGTCAGAAAAAGTTCCAAATACATTTTCAAGAGGGTGGTCATGGCGGCCATCATGGAATTCTGACTGGAACCATTTTAGCTACTCTTTGTCTACAAGACTTAGTAGTCCTGATAATTCCTACCAAGTCTTGTAGTCCTGAAAATTCCTACCAAGTTTCTAGCGAATTGGTCTTTCTGTTCAGGAGAAATTCAAAAGATTTTCAAGATAGCAGCCATGGCAGCCATCTTGGACCCGATCTGAACTATTTTAGCTATTTTTGATCTACAAGTCACCTCAATACTCCCAATGAAGTTTTGTGTCAACTGACCCTTCAGTTAAAGAACAGAAGTTAAAAATAAATTTTCAAGATGGCTGCCTTTGTTTTATTATGTGTCAAACCAATGTTTGTAAATACCAGTTTGAAATGAAATAAAAAAATATGTCTGAATCAATTAATTCAGCCTTACTTGTATACACTTACCCCTTATAATGTGTTGCTGTTGTTGTCTTATTTCTAAATTCCCCAACCCCTGAATCTCCTGTGGCTCCTCCCTCATTCCCCAGGGGTCACTTGCCTCAGCCCCACCTGCCATCAGGTTGTATCTGTATAAAATATTTATAAATAATGTGCAAAACTGACTGATATAAAAAAAAATACATACACACAGAGACAGGAAAAGGGAAATGTCCTTATATTTCCATCACCAAAGTTTCTGACAAAATACCATATGCAAACAGTGCAGACCTGAAGCAGCAGTCTGATCAGGGTCTTCACTGTTTGCCATTCCACTGAGCATTTTAAGAGACAACTGCATAAAAAGAAAAATTTAAATCAAACTTGAAATGTGTCCAAAGGACACTGCTGCCACCACCTGAAAAACATAAATGCAAATTGCTAACGCCTGAAAAACTTAAGCACAAATTGCTAACGCCATCTCACACGCGGACAGAGACAGACAGACAGGGGTAACACTACATGCCCTTTCCACCATTCTTCAAATGGTGGGGGTATAAAAAGTATGGAATAAAGTGTTCGAAATTTTAGGACATTTACCTTTTGCCATTCTGCAAGAATGGCTAGTATGGAAATTCTAACATATAGCAGCAGTGTGATCAGGGTCTCCATTGTTTGCCATTTACAGGGACAGGATACACACGGTAAACTTTCTGTCATTTTTACAAGGAAGATAACTGATGCTTTCTAGCATACCAAACCTGCACTGAAAAATGGTTTCATCTACTCTAAAAGGAAAGAATTTGCTCCCTTTAGGAGAACATTCTGTCTTTTTAAAAACCCTAATACAGAAGTGGGCCAAAACAAATTTGACAGAGTGACCTCCCCATTAAAGTGTGTCCATCCTTCTTAACTAGAACTTTTAGACATATTTTCTCAAGCTGAATTCATATACTGCACGCACTAGGATCTTCTCAATATGATTTGTTTGTGTTGAGGTTTTTACAGCCCAGTCAAGCCAATGGGGTCATCAAGCTTAGTCAGTTGGAAGGGAGAGAATGACCATAGAAAATATTTCATGATCAGTCTCCACGAAAGATGTTGCTGACCTGGCGGGAGTTGAACCCACAACCTCCTGATCACCAGCTGGATGCGCATCCTACTGAGCCTCCAAGGCTGGCTTCTCACTATGACAATTTTAATGAGTATCAATAACAAACCTTTAGAGTGACCAACATGTTTTTGTGGAGAAATAAGTAAAATATCAACCCTTCTTTTGCTGAACATGACATGCCCTGTCATAGCAAGCAGTGTAGATCCAGATCAGTTGAAGAAGCCAACTTATCTGGATCTGCATGTTTTTCATTATGTAAATTTCTATCAAAAACCCGGATCAAGTAAACAAGTTATCTGATTGGCTGAAAATTAGAAGTGGTCATGGCATCTTAATTTATTCAGCAAGGCAAGGGTTAACATATTTCTGTTGGAAAAAGAACCTTATCTGGAGTCATATAACAATTAGCCTACCTTGACTCTCCTCCTTCATTCCTGAATGCTTGTTCAACCTGTTTTTCTTTGGTCACTAACTGATCAATCATTATCTGTCTTCTCTCCACTTCCCTCTGTGTTCTTATATAAGTTAAAGACACAAATACTTCAGTATAAAAAGCTATCTATACTGTTTTCTTGAAACACTCTGAATCTTCCTGATTCACACCTGTATTTGCAACAATGAAAATGTCAAGCTTCAAAGTAAAGACTGTACTCCAGAAACTCAAGAATGAAAGGGCTACTTTTTTGTTCTGATTTTCAGAACCCTCAAACTTACCTTCTAAAAGTCCAGAATAAACTTTTGGCAGGAGGGGGAGGAGGGGTGGGGTGTGATGTATGCAAAAGTCTACATCTAGGAAAACCCTCAATATACTGATTCATAGATAAATTCCAAACTGGCCACCACAGGCCATGCTGGGCCCAATTGCTCAAAGCTAACGACGTCGTTAGTTAACGATTCGTTAAAATTTACATCGAGTGATACGCAAATATGCTGAAATTTTTTGCTGAAAAAATGTGAGTAGCTTTTGCAATGCAAAAGCTACTCACATTTTTTCATCAAAAAATATCAGCATATTGTGTATTGAATCCGCTAAAACAGTTAACGAAATGACCCTTACCGAGCTTGTTAAGCTAACGATGCTTTGAACAACTGGGCCCTGGATATAAAACAGGGTCAACTGTAATCTTGATGCTATTTGTCTTTTAAGATGAACTTCCTCATAAAAGATCAACAAAATCCATTCATGGTTTTGCAAGAACAGCCATGACAGCCTTAAACTAATTTCTCTTACCTATCATTTAAAGATGACTGCCAAAAACTGTGCTCTTAACAATATTTAACCCTAGTCTTGCTGAACCCGGATATACCCTGCCTTTGCAAACAGTGTAGATCCAGAGCAGTGAAGAAGCCAACTGATCTGGATCTGCACTGTTTGCCATTAACCATGTGAATTTATATCAATAATCTGGATCAAGTAATCTGATTGGCTGAAATTAGAAGTGAGTGTGGCATCTTAATTTATTCGGCATAACAAGGGTTAAGACTGGATACATTTTCACTAAGATACAGCCAGACTTATTTGAGTTGGAGGTCTACAGCCTCTGGACTTATGGAGGAAATAAATATAATTTCAAGGGTGGCACAACTAATCGGATTATTGATTAATTAATCAATAAATTACACAAAAATGAATATCATTACAGATTTCCTAATAATGGATCATTTGATTTCTTTGTCTGTTTCTTTACCATATTTACCCTAAAGTATTCAGACACCTCAACTCCTTATCATACTTTATCTAAAGTTTGAACAAGTACAATTTACTACCCACTGTTGTGTCTAAAATAGCTGGATGAGTGGGGAACAGTGAAAACGTGAGGAGACGCCATGTTTGCGGCATCTCATCTGGGTCTACGCTGTTTGCTCAGGCCTGTTTGACCGAATACATACAATAAAGTATAACATGTGGTAAGAGCCATGCTCAGACAGGTAAAATCATTACCAAATCTTCAGTGATTACTAATCGAATATCGATCACAATGGCAGGACAGATACGGGTAATCAATTATTTTTCCAGCTCTAATTAGCCAGCCTTAGAAATAACTCTGAGAAAGAATTATCTACCTCTGTTTTCAATAAGGGCTATTCTAAAATAGGACTTGTATGTGAACCACACTTATGTCCATACGCAAGTGCCAAGGACTTTTACAACAATTCTTAAATGAATGGATGAATGAATAGACAAAGGCATTAGAGTACAGTCTACAGAACATGTTTGCAAAGAAATAAAAAAATCAAACTAGAGATCTAACATACAACCACAGGACTGAGAACATGTAGGTTACAATTACCTTATCCAAAATTATCAATGAACTTGATCATATCTCTATTGTACTATGTAAAATTAGAAAGTACAAAATCCTATAAATACCAACATACATCCCATGCATAACAAGGTATGGGCCTAATGAAAGAGTTGGCTTCCTTTGGGAGCAAATTCTTTCCTTTTTAAGAGTAGTCTCCATTTCTTAATTTAACTGCTTGGGAAGTCAATTCTTGTTTGCAAAAGTTGTCCTCCTTAGAAAAATTGTGGCAAAATCTCTAGGTTTACCGGTATTCATTCATCTAAAAGTCAGATGTGGCTCAAGGTCAAGCTACAGATAAGGTAATTTTCATTTTATCACCAAACAAAACATAGTGATGCAGGTGATGAACTTAACATACAAATACTTTCATTTTGCACCATAAACACTGCAAGATGCTGACAGCCAATCCTCCATTGACACCCCTACTATTCCTCCCTGGCCATCACAAAGGAGAGAGTTACAAGATTTCCAAAATGAATACTGTGTGGACACTTTCTTTTTTAAGATACTCGTACTACCAGAGTTAACCCTACAAATATGAGGCTGTGTCAATACCCAGGTAGCTGAACCACAGACATTCATCTAAATGTCAGATGTGGCTCAAGTTCTAAGCTACAGATATGGTAATTTTCATTTCATCACCAAACAAAACGTAGTGATGCAGGTGATGAACTTAACATATAAATACTTTCATTTTGCACCTTAAACACTGCAAGATGCTGACGTTAATCCTCCATTGACACCCCTACTATTCCTCCCTGGCCATCACAAAGGAGAGAGTTACAAGATTTCCAAAATGAATACTGTGTGGACACTTTCTTTTTTAAGATACTCGTACTACCAGAGTTAACCCTACAAATATGAGGCTGTGTCAATACCCAGGTAGCTGAACCACAGACATTCATCTAAATGTCAGATGTGGCTCAAGTTCTAAGCTACAGATATGGTAATTTTCATTTCATCACCAAACAAAATGTAGTGATGCAGGTGATGAACTTAACATATAAATACTTTCATTTTGCACCTTAAACACTGCAAGATGCTGACGGTTAATCCTCCATTGACACTCCTTCTATTCCTCCCTGACCATCATAAAGGACAGTTACAAGATTTCCAAAATGAATACTGCACTTTCTTTTTTAAGATACTACCAAGATGTCAAAGTTAACCGTACAAACATCTGGCTGTGTTAATACCCAGGGCCCAGTTGTTCAAAGCTAATGATGTCGTTAGTTAACTATTCGTTAAAATTTACATCGAGTGATACACAAATATGCTGTAATTTTTTGCTGAAAAAATGTGAGTAGCTTTTGCAGTGCAAAAGCTACTCACATTTTTTCAGCAAAAAATATCAGAATATTGTATATTGAATCCGCTAAAACAGTTAATGAAATGACCCTTAACGAGCTCGTTAAGCTAACGATGCTTTGAACAACTGGGCCCAGGTACACATGTAGCTGAACCACAGACATATGAAAAGAAAAACCCAAAAAACGACTTTACCGTCAGAGGCAACGGTACAGTAACATAGTTTTACAAAATAGCATTAAGCCAATACCATTTTTTTTTTTTTACAGATAATGAGCTAATCCAGTTTAACCTAACCAGTACCTGATCTTCAAGTCTTTGTCTTTGATCAAAAGGGATTACAAACATGGAACAGTCCATTTAGAAATACAATCAAGAAAATTGACACTTTCATACATGTATAAAAGGATACATGTGATATGATGATGTTGCTCTGATGAGGTCACTTTTTAGCTTCTGAATTTCTCCTGAAAACTGTTTCATTGATGACCGAACTTGTCCAGACAGCTGTCAGAAAAGAAATAACACACATGTATAATAATAAACACTCACTTTTGATAAGGCTATAGTTATGTGTGGTGAATGAACTTCAAATACTGTGTCTTAGAACAGAACAATTTGACCAGGGTCTGCACTGCCTGCCTTTCCACCACAAAATTTTAAACACCTCATCAGGCAGTCAAAGGGTCTGCTTAACACTTTCAGACTATTTTGGTGTAGCTTTTCCTAGACATCTTTACTATTTTGTTTTGTATGTGAAGTTTTTCTTTACTACCCAGATCAGTCTTCACATCTGACCAGTTCAACTGCATCATTATATATTCTACAACGGCCACACAAATCACCAAAATACCCATGAAAAATATAGGTATACCTGTGAAAGATGCCTATTAAAGACACCAATATTGGCTTTAATTAATTAAGTAATATTACATGTATGTCTACCTAATGGAAAAGGAAAATTATTTGAACCTCAAATAATTTGCAAATTGTCTTTGAAGTGTTTATTATTATTATTATTATTATTTGAAAACATTGTTGATAGTCTGCTTAATCAGAGCAGGAATATGACAGAAATACCCGTAAAAATGTGAATTACCTACATTTCAAACGAAAAGAACATACAACTTTTTTGTATTTGTACCAGGAATGACCATACGATCCTTGTCTACACAGTGGAAATTTAGTCCTCTGACATAACTATCTCCAAATATAGCAAATCTAGCCATGGTTAGCCAATGACTGAGGCAACCGATTAAAATCTGACATTATATATGCAACTTAGAAATGAGTAAATAATGTCCATATAACACTGCCTTATTATAAGATACAAAAACATAAGCCGTTTGCATAACACCTCAATTAAAAAAGGTGTCATATCAGAGTTGTTGGTAGTAATTAGTGGTTATTTATCTAGGCGTTTTAGTATTGACAGAAATTTTAAAAGGTAAATAAAACCGTAAAAAAAAATTACAAAAATATTATATTTTTCTATTTTTTTATTTATATGATATTTACTGTTCAAAGAAATAGATAAGACTTTACCTTTTTTTTCTTTGTGGGGAGTGCACTATATATAAAATTTTGCAATGTATTCCGGTAATCGGTAATATTTACACAGATTGATGCAACAATTCTCATATTTATAAAGGCATGCTGCTGGAACAAATTATTTATATTAATATATTTATATTTAAAATAATACTCATACAAGCTCCATGGATGTAAGGATGACGTTACTCATCATGACTGAATTGGTTGTTTAATCTGCACAAGTTTCAAACATGCCTAAATGATAAACTTCCGGTGTGTCGTGTTTGAGACTGGCCATATATTTTTTAAATCAATCGGAACAAATTATTCACTCAATTGATAAATGTTTTATACAAAAGGTCGTTTGTACTTTTCATTGAAGTGTAGGTAATTCACGTTTTTCACGGGTATTCCGGTCGTATTCTGGCTCTGATTTAGCAGACTATCAACAGTTTTCAAATAAATAAAAAAAAAAAAAAAAAAAAAAAAAAAAAAAAAAAACACTCCAAAGACAATTTGCAAATTATTTGAGGTTCAAATATTTTCCCTTTTCCATTAGGTTGACATAATATTACTAAGGCTGTGGCTACTGACAACCGGTTGTCAATAGCGATTTCGCTATTGACAACCGGTTGTCTATTGAGATTTCGCTATTGACAACCGGTTGTCTATAGCAAAATCACTGCTGACAACCAGTAAGATGTTTTAAAGTTTAAAGTCTTGATCAGTATCATCAGTTTCATTATAGAATGATTATTTAATAACTACAAGAAGCATATAATTAGTTTTATTTTTAAAAGCACTTTTTATAAAGTTCACATGCAGATATAAGAAATTTGCAAAGACAGTAAATATACATGAATGATTTTGTAAAGCAATATTCAAGTAGAATAGAGAAGCACCTGAATCTCCAGATCAGACTGCTCCTTCAAGAGCAGAAGCAGTCTGATGAGGATCTCCACTTTGCTCATGATGGTCTATCCCAGTACTCAGATTACCATACTGTTTCTAATCCTAAGACATTTTTGTTATTTACAAAAATTTACCATAATGTCATAATACAGCTATTAAACTCTTTTGGGTAACTAGCAGAGAAAAAGGGTATGGTCTATCTTGGTCTACTCTCAATTACAAGACTTTGTTTCTCAATATTTAGGGTATGTATATATATTTACAGTACTTCTTCTAATCATAAGCCATCTTTGTTATTCACATTTACCAATTACCCTAATGTCATAAAACTGTCGGAAACATATGAATGTACTGATCGCAGTCAGAACCATGGATGTAGAAACAGGTCTTAAGGGTCATTATGATACATTATCTGATGCTGGAAACCTTCAATGGTGTGTCTTCTGTTGGTATTACTATGTGTACTTAATTGCACAGTGTTATGTCCCCCCCACCCCCCCACCCCTCCACCCCCACCCCCAAGGGGAGGGGCATATTGTTTTTGCTGCAGATTCCATAGGGATTAGTGTTACACTTAATGTCTGTTTGATATCTCGTGAACCATTGTCTGACACTGATTCTTACCAAATTTACATTGATATACAGCATATATCACTGTGACAAGTTAAACAATTGGTTACATTTGGACACCCTGACCTAATTTTCAAGATATCACTGAGACTGTTGAAATTAGGTCAAAAACAATTTTTTTAAATGTAATTTCACATGAACTTTGGTTGGAATCTTACCATATTTGTCTGGATGTATCACTGGGACAAGTTAAATTGATTAGGTTTTGGTGACCTTGACCTGGTTTTCAAGGTAATAGTTTGGCTTAACATCCCAAATTAAGGCCAAAAAGGGTGTATTTGCTGGTTCTCATGAACCATTGATTGGATTTTTACTGAATTTGCATGAATATATGCTTGTGACTGGATGAATTGATTTAAGGTTATGGTGACTTTTACCTAATTTTCAACATCACACTGGGACTAAAACTAAGCTTATATACATAGTATCTCATAAACTACTGGAAAGAATTCTTACCAACTTTCATGAAAATATAATTGGGACAGGACAAAGAGCTGATTAGTGTTTGGTGACCTTGGCTTAGTTTTGAAGGTCACAACTACACTAAAGCTGTTGAATTAAAGTTAAATAGGGCTTGTCTGCATGGTATCTCTTGAGCCCATGGGTGGCTTTTAATCAGTTACATTATTTTATCACTGGTACATGATAAAGAGTTGCTTAGTTATTATGACCTTGACCTAATTTTCAAGGTCATAGCAGGATTTCATTTATAGCAACATTTGGCAATGAAGTCTGTTATCTGTGTCCATACTCAGTCAAAGAAATCAAAAAAAAGGTTAAAACTATGTTAATACATGAAAAATGTCTTGTCCGTAGACACCTGTCTTTGTCTGTATATGTTGCAAAATTTAACTGGATAAATAAAAGATATTTGTAATTTATAGTTTGCATTTTGACATGGATATATCTGTGTTACCATAACTGAATTAAAGCATACATGTATATTTGGCCTATGTTTCTGTTTGTATTTTGTTGTGAACTGAAATTTTGACCGCTGAAATCTCTGCACAATGTATTCTGAAGCAAAAGAATGCAATTTACCTCCAAAAAATTCACAGTATGTGTCTAAAATATAAAGGTTAACTGATCTGATGTGGATACAAGTTGGTATATTCATCTTTATTTATCTTACTAATCATTACTTTGAAATGTCTACCGACAAGACATATCTACGGACAAAAGATTTTTAGCTCACCTATACGAAAAAACAGGAAGAGCTGTTGCACTAACTACCCCTGGCATTGGCGTTGGCATTGGCAGTGGCGTGGGCGTGAACAAAAATGTTAAAGTTTTACATGAAAGTTTTGATGGATTTAGTTTATATTTGGTATAATTATAGATGTTGGTCCAAAACTTTATTGAGCCCTATCCACACCCCTGCTCATGACCTATAGGTCAAGGTCACAGACTTAGAAATTTTATGTTAAAGTTTTGCGTCAAAGTTTTTAAGATCTCTTAATTTCTAAACCAATATGCATGGATTTACTGTATATTTGGTATGATAATAGATATTATTGGTCCAAAATTTTATTTGGCACTACCCCTACCCCTGCTTATGACTTAAAGGTCAAGGTCACAGATTGCATCTGATCTTGGCTGAGCCATATAGCCTAAACTGTATTTCTGTGTCAGTTCATTCAGTACATCTTTAAGCATTTTACCTTGTGATCTTCCATTACTTTTTTCTGTTTTACTGTCTATTTAGCATTATTGATGTCTTTGTTTATAACACTATCACTTATTTTAGATGATACATACTGCCTAGTGTTTTTGGTTTCAACATTCATTTCAATGAAGGGTTTTATTTCATAATTTCATCTGCCATCAGAGTTCTGTTTTTGAAGTACATTGGCAATGTATGTGCTGAGATTGGATGATTATGGTCAAAGATGAGTTCTGTTACTTTATATTTTTCTCCATTGCTATCAAGATGAAGCCTGAGAATAGCTAAACAACAACCAGTTGCAAAATATTGCTGCACAGGTCTTTTACCCTCACTCCTTTTTCTTGGTTTGCTATGTTTTTCACATCTTCACCCATGACAAAAGGTGATTCATTGTTTTATCTTAACTGTAAGGCCGGCCTTGGTGGCTCAGTTGAATGCGCCGTCCGACTGGAGACCAGGAGGTCGCGGGTTCAACCCCCGCCGAGGACGGCAACATTCTTTTGTGGAGATTGATCATGAAATATTTTCTACGGTCATTCTCTCCCTTCCGCTGATTCAAGAAGGGCAGTTGTCAGTTTCTGGCAAAAGAATGTGCACAATACTGGTTTACCGCTTAGAGGACTAAGCCTGCTCAGTAAACGTGTGTTTAGGTAAACTGACCGCGCTCGACTTGACCCCATTGGGTTGACTGGGCCGTAAAACCTCAACACAAACAAAAAGCTTAACTGTAAGTCAGTGAAATAGTTACTATTATTAAAAGAATTTTGTACCTTTGTGTAAATGATGTTTCAAAATCAATTCTTTAATAATATTTTACCGGTTGTCAATAGCGAAATCGCTATTGACAACCTGCTGACAATAGCCACTTCCTAATTAAAGCCAATATTGGTGTCTTTTATAGGTGTCTTTCACAGGTATACCTATATTTTTCACGGGTATTTTGGTAGTATTCCAGTATTTCGGTGACTGGTGTGACCCATTCAACAATGTCCATCAATAAGTCTGCTAAGAGGACAGCACAGGGCCCTGATCAGACTGCTCAACTGAGCAGGTTAAATAGGACACTAGCTGTCAAAATATGGCCACTTTTCTCCTAACTTTAATAATATTCAATGACTTTCGTACCTTGTCCTCCAAAATACATTTTTATTCATACCCTGCTTCTTTTTTTCCATGTGAACTGGCCTTTCTTGAACTCTGGATGAATACTAGAAGTGAAAGTTTTTCAACTTTGTGTGTGTGTGTGTGTGTGTGTGTGTGTGTGTGTGTGTGTGTGTGTGTGTGTGTGTGTGATTAAACTGAAAAATGTGGCATCCATTCATCATAAATGACTAAAATAAATTGTCATTAATGAGCAAAAAAAAGTTTAAAAAAAATGTATGTACAGCCCATTTGATATGCCAACCATCACACATGTGAATCTGGCAAACAGCATCCAAGAAAAAACTGTTTCAAGTCATCTCTAGAGACCAATGAGAAAATATATCTTTCAAGTATAATTACCTTTGTATATTGGCTGCTTGTCCTGTTATGTTTGTTTCTCTCATTAATTTTCTCCATAATATCCTGCCCCACCTGGGAGCAGGCATCGTAGCGAATCAACCTAAAATAAGACAAAACTTCAGGATAAGAGTGTTAGTGAAACTGGGATTTCTTTCTAAGGTAGTTGATTATGAGACAGTTTCACATATAAGAGTTTAAATGCGAAGCCCACAAGGGTTAATTGTATCCAAACTAAAATGTATAGGTTATTTAGAAAAATGACCATTTATCAAATTGTATGGTCAGTTTTTTATGCAATTTACATATTTTTGTTTGGATACAACATTGTTGTTCAACTGACACGTTTACTTTGGATCCTAGCAATAGTGTTATAAAGAGGTTGTGGTGTTTTACTTTGAAGATAAAATCATTTAACAATCATTTTTTTTTATTTTTTCTTCATTTCATAGAGCCATGAATGAAAAAAACGGATGCAAAAACATGCATGATGCACAACAGCCCTCTTTGTTTTGTTTTTTGTTTTCATTCATGGCTTGATGAAATTAAACAATAAAAAAATCAATGTTTATAATTAATTTTCTGTTTGATATTTTCATAAATTCACTTTCAGATCTGGTAAAAATGTTGTATTTTGCCTTTTTAGTGGCAGGGCAATGTGTGCAATGTGTGCAAGAATGTTTATTTTGGTGCAAACAGATGTTTTAAACCGAGCTGAGCGCCATGAGTGACAGACGATATAACTTGTCCCTGATGACCTATCAGATTTGTATACAATAGATAGACAGGAGATTAAAATAAAAGTGGGAGGATTTAAAACAAAAAGGTTCCAGATATGTTATTTTTGTATTTAAAGACACAAATGAAAAGCCCAATATTAAAAGCCAAGAAATAATTTTCTTAGTTTTATTCTTTCAGTTGTGAGTGAGATTATTTGTGACTTGTCCTCTGTCTGATGTTGGGTTTTACTGCTTTGACCCGTCAGGCAGGGGCACAAGATGTTTTTGTTTCATAGGGAAATGAATGAAATGTTTCCACCAATCATAAAGTAGGAAAATGCATAATTTGAATGACTAAATTAGGAATTTAGCAAGTGTAAAATGGCAAAAGGGCTGTGGATATGGCAGGAGTGTCAGCAGTTGCTGGAACAGAGGAAGGCTTATGCCCATCTTTGTATGCTTTATAAAATCACACATGGCATGGTTACCATCCTGATGCCTTCATATTTCAAACACCCCATAGTGGCAACCCGTCACAGCCTTCGGCACCCCCTTGTATAATGTCAGATCCACACCTTGGCTAATTACTATAAGTACTGTACTCCTTTTTCCTGTTGGCTGTTGTACAATGGATTACACTGTTGCCTACAACAGTCATGCTGCCAACATGGACAGTTCAGTGTGGCAGTCAGGCTTCTTGACCACCACTTACCATAACACAATGGAATAGTTTTTAACCTGATTTTAACCTATCTTTTTAACCCGCAACACTATCATGTTATTTCCATCTCACTATGGCACTTTTATCCTCACTTCATTTTTCCTTTTTTCTTCACGATGCGCAATCACCTGCACATAATCCTCATGAGGGGGTGTTGCAAACTTGCAGTATAGATCGGTAGATAGATAGATACATTGTAGATTCAGCTAGGAAAGCATGAATTTCCAAATTCGAACACTGTATGGATTCAAAGTAATTTCAGACACTGGTTTATTATACAAGGTTTCAACAACTGTGTTAATCTACCAGTCATGTCATTTACATTGTTGGGCATCTCTTATTTTGTTGATGCTTTTGCTGGCTGTCAAATGTTACACTCTAAGCAAAATATGCCTTGTTGTCAATTATGCTGTTTTCTCCAGTTATCGTACACCTAATTTTTCCAATATTACCAGATGACTGTCAATGAGAATTCAAACTCAGACTGCTTTACCTCAGCAGTTGGTATTTTTTGAATGATGTCTTTAAGCTGTTACAAGAAAGTCAGTCTTTTTCATATTTTCCCAGCCTTTACAAATTTTTAGTGCATTTTGGGACGTTTCTCATATTAGCGTCCGCCCCAATACACTGTTCAAAATAAATACCAATTAGCAAAACAAGCTTGCATTTACTTACTTTGTTTAATAGAATCATCAATCATACCAACTTCTGTGTGGGCATTTTCATTTTAGAACTTGGCATTTTGTTGTAAAATGTCAATTATTAGAGGTACATGTAGCCTCTTGAAAATTAGGAAATTTTGCATATTTCATTTTTGCTCCAGAAAATGTTTGGAAAATAATATTTAGCAAACAAATAAGTAATAAAGATTATTATTTTAGCCAGCATTTTCTTTTAAACTTACTTTGAAGTGTTGGATATTTTCCTGTATTAGTATTGAAGGGTGGACGATAACATGAGAATGGATAATATGAGAAAGTATTATTAAAGATGTAATTATGGATCATTGCAATGATAGTCATGTTTTCACAGACTCACAATATGGATTTAGAGGAAAAAGAGGTTGCATATTACAGTTATTGACTGTATTTGACACATGGTTGAAGTATATTGACTCTGACATCCCAGTAGACACTGTGTTCTTAGATTTTAGAAAAGCATTTGACTCTGTCCCACATAAACATCTTCTTTTAAAGCTGGAAAAACTTGGAGTGTCAGGTAATGTTTTAAAATGGATATCTGACTTTTTATCAGACAGATTACAACGTGTTGTTATTAATGGTAAATCTTCTGAGTGGTCTGAGGTAACTAGTGGAGTGCCCCAGGGCTCTGTCCTGGGGCCCCTGTTATTTATCTTGTATGTAAACAATCTTCCTGAACAAGTAAATTCCTACTGTAAACTTTTTGCAGATGACGCAAAACTCTACAAAGAATTACAAAATCTTGATGACTTTGAAACTATGCAAGATGATTTGAATAAACTGTGTCAGTGGACCATAAAATGGTTAATGTTATTCAATGATAAGTGTAAAGTTATGCACATAGGTAAAGATAATCCACGATTTGAATATGAAATGTCCGACAATAATGAAAATATAAAAGTATTGAAATTGGTAGACTGTGAAAAAGATTTAGGTGTTTATCTGCAAGACAATCTGAAATTTGACAAACATATCAGTTTGTTTGTGTTGAGGTTTTACGGCCCAATCAACCCAGTGGGGTCATGTCGAGCGCGGTCAGTTTACCTAACCATACGTTTACTGGGCAGGCTTAGTCCTCTAAACGGTTAACAGTTAATAGAGCTAATAGACTAATTGGATTAATCAAGCGTGCATTTTCATACCTTGAAGAAGAGACATTACTAGTTTTATATAAATCACATATTAGACCTATACTTGATTATGGTAACATCATTTGGTTTCCAACGTTAAAGGAAGACATTCATGCTGTTGAAAATGTACAGAGAAGACTCACAAGACTACTCCCCGAGCTTTCTGATCTCAGTTATGAAGAGTGGTTAAAAAAATTAAATCTTACAACATTACACTACAGGAGACATCGAATGGACTTGATCCAGGTTTTCAAAATTATATCTAATATTGATGATATTCAGATGGATGGACTTTTTGAATTATCTGACTCATAAACACGCGGTCACAACAAGAAACTGAAAAAACCTAGAGCCCTCAAATCTTTTAGAATGAACTCTTTTTGTGTCAGAGTGGTAGATAGAAGGAATGATCTAACAGAAGATATTGTAAACTCATCAAATGTGCTTAGTTTCAAAACCCAGTATGATAGATTCATGGGGGATCAAAACTACCAAACTGGAGATATTTACTAAAACGACTGCCATATATAAGTAATATGTACATCAATATGGATATTTTTGCTGACCAAGTTACACCATTAAAATGAACTTTAATATAGCACCGGAACAGGGTTCGAAATTAATAGTAGCAAGTAGCAAATTTGCTACCAGAAAATTCAGTTTGCTACCTGGTAAAACTGTTGGTAGCAAAAAGTTGCTACCTGGTATAGTGCCCTGAACACTATCAACTTTTGTGTTGTGAATGTCCTCAGTGCAAATTAGGCTTGTTGTTTCATGTGAATTGTCTGCTAAGCAGACAGTTCACGTGTATGTCATTCCTGATTTTTGCTGAAGTAGAAAAATACTTTGAAAATGCTGTCTGCTAAATATGCTTAGCTTGTGAAGGTTTAACCCATGACACGGGGGCAACATCTTTTGCTGCCATGAAGATGCATTTTGCTACCTATTCAGACCAGGTAGCAACTACTTGCTACTTATAAAAAAAGTTAATTTCTAACACTGCGGAAGTTAGTTTTTAAATAGTTATGCTAAGAAGAGATGTAGATGACAAGTCGATAGGACTTACCTGATTCGACTACACCCAAGTTACAAGAGAATGAGGGATACTGTTACCGATTGTGTATTATGTACGAATACTGATGGTGGAGAAAAATTCTTTTATGTTCGAACCAATTTCTGCCTTTGATTAATCAAATAGGAAACGTTTTGGAATGCCAGACACTATCAAAATATGTTTTCGGGACAAATGGATACAGGAACTGTATATTGTTGCCTTTTAAAAGCTTACTTTAATCAAAAATTAAATCTTACCAGGAGTCGCCTGACATTTTGTAACCCGGAAGTTGATATTGTCGAACAAGCATCAGCTTTCGAAAACAAAGTATGAGCCGGATGCGCGATTCTTGGTGGTGGTGGTTGTTGGTGGTGGTAGTGGTGGTGGTGGTGGTGACTGGGGGGGGGGGGGGGGGGAGGGGTTGCATCCTCTGGGTCTATACTATATGTCTGCTGGCAGCAAGAGTTTCTGGGAGACTGCACTTTGCGCAGGCTCTCCAGAATCTTTGCTGTTTGCCCATGTGATAAGTACCTTCTTCTGGGTCCTACTAATCACCCATGGCATCCCACGGCACCCCATCACCCCACGGTACTAAATTATTTCATTGTATTTATTAATTAAATGCTGAAATTACATCAGGGTATTAGTTTAATGTATCAAATTTGTTTTTGCGATAGTTTAAGACATTAATTAACCTTACTTCAATTGCTTATCTCGGGGTGCCTAAACACCAAGATTCAAAATAACGCTAAAATATAGCAAAGAGACCATGGTGTAAGTTGATAATCTATTAAAAATAAGTTTTAACTTAAAATTACATCTTATATTCAAGTTCAAACACAAGTCATCAATATAAATTCTCTGTTTATTTAGATAGAGACAGGTATTACAAAACTATTACTGTCCATCTAAAACACCTATTTAATGGTAAATATACATTTATTTTGATGCCATGGAGTGCAAAAAATTACGAGAGTTTCAGACATAATATTTTAAATCAAACAAGTCATCATCAATATAAATCTCTGTTTATTAAGATGAAGACATGTATTACAAAACTATTATTGTCCATCTAAAACACATATTTAATGGTGAATCTGCATATATTTTGATGCCGTAGGATGCCATGGGGTACCGTGGGGTGCCATGGAGTGATTAGTAGGACCGCTTCTGGTTGAAAAGATCAGCAACTTTTAAGTGAAAAAGGAATGTTCGGGGACCTTTGCAAACAGTGTAGACTTGGATCAGAAAGTAAAAATTCTCTTGTTTAGTGACCCGGGTCTTTTTCTCTTGTATTTGGACCAAATGTTGTTTCCAGGTGAACCGCTGCACTTATCTACGGTGAAAACACTGCCAGACGCTTATAAGAAAGTGCGTCACTGTTCTTTTAAAGGAAAGGTTTTTGCAAACTTACATCCAAATAAAACAAATCTGACAGCCCTTAAATTTAAAATGAATTTGTCCAAAGGATCTATTCAAAGGCATTTTGAGACATTTGCAAAAAGTGTAGACCCAGATCAGACGCAGAACACGCACGCACACACACACACACACACACACACACACACACACACACACACACACACACACACACACACACAGAGGGAGAGAGAGAGGGCAGTTGTCAGTTTCTGGCGAAAGAATGTGCACACTACGCTTAACGCTTAGAGGACTAAGCCTGCCCAGTAAACGTGTGGTTAGGTAAACTGACCGCGCTCGACATGACCCCATTGGGTTGACTGGGCCGTAAAACCTCAACACACACACACACACACACACACACACACACACACACACACACACACACACTTTTTTTTGTTTGAAAGACCAGAGAAATATTGCATAGCTTTTAAAATGACGTTTTTGCCTCTTCAAATTCATTTACTTGCGTCATCTATCGCCATGACTTGACGTCTTTTACATCTTTTGCACGGCAAGATAGTGTATCACTGAGAAAAATATTATTTTCCAGTGAGAGCAGTCACTTTTATTTTTCTCAGAAATCTCTGTAAATACCTGTTGGAATTATTATATACAGATTTCTCGGTTAAATCGAAACTGATATTGTTATTGTTTCAAATAGTAAAAAAATGATTTTTGAATTTTCAATGTTTTGGCACTACTTTTTCTCCTTACATGAATCATGTTTGTAAGAATTAGTACTACGCACGTTTACACGCCGCGACGACGTGACTGACGTCACGTAAGCCGTTGACGCCGCGTATTTTGACACGCAACACTAGACTGCTGCGCATTCTATTTTACTTCTTCTGTCTCCGTTTTTTTTTTTCTGTATCCTTTGGCATTCTTATCCCTTATCCTGCTGATAAATTAAGATGCCACGCCCAATTCTAATTTTCAGCCAATCAGATTACTTGATCAAGATTGTTGCTATAAATCTGAGCTATAAATTCACATACTTAATGGCAAACAGTGCAGATCTAGATCAGCTGGCTTCTTCAGAAGCCAACTGATCTGGATCTACACTGTTTGCAAAGACAGGGTATATCCGGGTTCAGCAGTAGAGTGCCCCCCCCCCCCCCCCCCCCAACAAAGCCCCTGACGTCTCAAAGGAAAAGTCAACATTTCGTGCAGCACATGGCCACGTCGAATGTTACGGGTCATCCAGGGGTTGAAGGTATCGATTGCTGGTTCCAGGTATATATCCTACAGACTAAACACTATTTACCTAATATTTCTCTTCAACGGTACATTTTACTACCTCTGAATGTGTGTAAAATTGCTGGAAGAATGACAAACAGTGAAGACCCTGTTCCGACGCAGCGTTCTACGACCTGTCCATTACGAAAACATGCCTATTCAAATATACTGAAAGTTTTACCACCAAAAATCGTAAAATTTTCCGACAAAATGTTTTTTATATTTTCATATTTCTGCTGAAAACATAGATTGTGTACTCGTTAGAACCGCCTCGATGAGGCGGTTCTAACGAGTACCCACAATCTATGTTTTTGAGCCAAAATAAGAAAAATAATATATACTCCTGTAAACCTCAGTTTTACTATATAAATGTGGGGTTTAAGGGGTCAACATTATATAGGCATGTTTTCGTGATGGGTCGTAATACGAAGAGTAAATGCGGTAATTTGATTGAATCATTTTAGAAATAATCTAAATTCCACCTCTGAAAAAAAATCTTTGAACAGAACAGAACAAAATTTTATTTCGTATAACTCTGAGGCCACTAACCAGTGGCATGTGAGGAACGAAATGCATTTTAAATAACACCATATGGTGACATGCAATAAGCTAATATATATACAGTATAACCTCAATGGCTCGAACACGGATGGCTCGTTTGCCTTGGATGATTCGAACTTTTTTTTTCAGTCCCTACAAAATTCTTCCAATAGCTCAAGAAAACAAATAGTTAATGATTTTTTTTCTTATTTAATCATGAAATTGTATGTTGTGTGTACTCATTAGAATCGCCTCATCGAGGCGGATCAGACTGCGCGGACGCTGTTGATCTGTGTTTTACTATTTGCTTTGAGTATTGTCAAGTTGATGTACCCATTTCATTTCATCTCATAGTATTTAAAGATTCTGTTAGCAAGTAGTGAAACCCTGATCCGACTTCAAGGGGGCATGAGCTGATCTGGGCCTTCACTGCCCGTATGTGTTTGGAAACATGTTTGTCCCTATCACTTGGTTATTTCTTTGGATTCTCTCAGTATTCTTATGAACACTTTACTATTATTCTCTTGCCTCCTTTTTTCTTGTATCTATCTTTACTCCTATGGTCGACAACTACGTTCCCCTCCTTTCAAATGTTTATTTATATCATCTCAAAGTACCTCTCTTGAGTATGAAGACTCCAAGCAAGCTCTCAGGACCCGTGACTTGTTTGTAACTTACTATCCCTAACCATGAAACTTAGAGATTTTAAATCTGACGGTCTTGGCGGCTTTATTGGAGTCACAAACACTATAGGGTTGGGATGTAGGAAAAGAATACTCTCCAAAAAAGATCATATCTTAATAGTCGTACTACTCTTCAACATGTACCATTTCAATTACCATGATACATGTATGAGCGGGGCGTGGGGGGGGGGGGGGGGGGGGGGTGTGTGTGTGTGTGTGTGTGTGGGGGGGGGGGGGGGTAACTTCCTATATATGGCATAGTACGGATGTGCGTGCCGAATAGCCCCCTTTTTCAGCGCTGCCAGGTATATGATTGGCCCCCTTTTTTCAACAAAAGTATATGAATGGTCCGATTTTTCTGGATTCCTATGTGAAAGGCCCCATTTTTCTCATATCCTGGTATATGCACATATTTTTCGCTTAGAGATTTTTCGAGGCTGCTTATCCTCTTGGTATTACATGAATTGACTGATTTTGTGTAATAACCAGCAAAAAATGGGTACAAAAAATCAAAGGGCAGTATATGAATAGGTCAACATTTTGG
>OZ024822.1:57462670-57523004 GCA_964016985.1 Anodontia alba
CCAAGTCAAACAAAAAATATATTATTTTTGCCGCAATCTTTTCTTCTCTGTCTTTAGCTTAGCAGTAACTTGGATGTTCATTTAGTTCTACTCTGCGGTGACGTTGAAACCGAACCCTGGTCCGGACTCTGTCGTAGGCAATATTAACTCCAGTCATAATGGTTCTCTCGAAATGCTTACGAATCACCTTAGTATACTCCATCTCAACATTCAAAGTTTGTTACAGAAACTTGACCTTATTGCCGCGGAATCTGAAGCATATGATCTACTTATCTTTTCTGAAAGCTGGTTGAAACCGGAAATCAAGAGCGGTAGTATAGGCTTAACAAATTTCCATTCCCCTTTTAGAAGAGACCGGTGCGATCGACCAGGTGGGAGAGTGGTCATATACGTCCCGAGACAATATTTACTGTAAACGTCGAAGTGACCTTGAACTGCAAGGTCTAGAGGCAGTTTGGATCGAACTTAGCATTAAGTCAAAGGACACTTCTTATAGGTGGGTGTTACAGACCTCCAAACAGCAATGCAGCGTACTTTCGATCTTCTCAGCGAAAGCATCGACAGAGCCTACAACACAAAACATTATTGATATCTTTATTCTCGGAGACTTCAATTACAACCTTCAGAATAATATTGTTAACAAAATGACTGACCTAATACAGGAATACAGCCTTACACTACTAATAGCCGGCCCTCGGTGGCTCAGTTGGATGCGCCGTCCGACTGGAGACCAGGAGGTCGCGGGTTCAAACCCCCGCCGAGGTCGGCAACATTCTTTCGTGGAGATTGATCATGAAATATTTTTCTACGGTCATTCTCTCCCTTCCGCTGATTCAAGAAGGGCAGTTGTCAGTTTTCTGGCGAAAGAATGTGCACAATACCGGTTAACCGCTTAGAGGACTAAGCCTGCCCAGTAAACGTGTGGTTAGGTAAAACTGACCGCGCTCGACATGACCCCATTGGGTTGACTGGGCCGTAAAACCTCAACACAAACAAACAAATACACAACTAATAATTGAGGATACACATTACACAGAAAAATTCATCGTCATTGATAGATTTAATACTTGCTCGCAACAAAAACACACATCTTAACGAGTTTTGTCATAGATACCTTCATTCCAAATCAAATAAGATATCATTGTCCGACTATTGTCCCTACTGAAATTTTTTACGACCTGTGTCGAAGACCTATACCAGGCGAATCTGGAAACTACAAACTTGCAGATTTTGATAAATTCAGATCATCTTTAACCGAATTTAATCTCACTGCCAAGGTCGAGGAAAACCACTGACCTTGATATAAATGCTCAACAAATTACCGATTCTTTAATATATGCTGCAGAAAAAGTCCATTCCGAATTAAGTAGTTACAATCAGGACCATCTGAATCACCTTGGATAACTTCCAAAGTTTAAAAGGCTTATACGAAAAACGCAAACGTCTTTACAAACGCTTTAAACGAACCAACAATCTTGTATACTGGGAAAGTTACAAAAAACATCCACAACCTAGTAGTTTCAGAACTTAGAAACTCTAAGAAAAAATTACTTCGATAAAACTTGATGAATTACTTTCTACCAGTACAACAGACTCGAAAAACAGTTTGGAAAACTGCTAAACAATTCTTAAACTTTTGGGAACTCGTCAAGCTCGATACCAACACTTAAACTTAATGATTATAATGCAGAAGATGATCTCCAAAAAGCAAATTTATTAAATACATACTTAATTTCTCAATCAAACGTTATCGATGACAATAAAATCATTACACGAACTCGAAACCTACTCAACACTCTCTCAACGTTATTCAAATCACTTGTCAAGACGTCAGAGATGTCCTTAGAAACTAAACCTTTCTAAATCTTGTGGTCCAGGCCTAATCAGTCTTCGACTTGTTAGAGAAGGGGCTGACATACTTAATAAACCACTTTCAATTGTCTTTAATCGTTCTATTAACAAATGCTACTTCTCTTCGCCATGGAAGGACGGTAACGTCACACCCATATATAAAAAAGATGACAAATCAGCTCCTTCTAATTATCGTCCAATAACACTTCTTAGTTCTGTTGGTAAGACAATGGAAAGATGTGTTTCACAAACGTCTTTACAATTACGCTGTAGAGCATCGCATACTAACGCCACTACAATCCGGTTTTCATGCAAGGCGACTCAATTACGTACCAGTTACTTCACACATATCATAACTTTTGCGAAGCAATTGACAATGGCACAGAAAATCAGAGTAGTATTTTTGCGATATAAGTAAAGCCTTCGACAGGGTCTGGCACAGAGGTCTTCTTCATAAACTAAGAGCCATTGGTTGTTCAGAAAAAAGTAACGGAATGGTTCGCTAGCTACACTCAGTGGCCATTGATGAGTTCCCAACTGTACCTGTCAAATCGTAGACAACGCGTTGTGATCAACGGCCAAACTTCAGATGGGAATTCATCTTTGCAGGAGTCCCTCAAGATTCTATTCTTGGGACCATTACTATTTCTTATATTCATAAATGATATAGTTAAAAATATTGGTGCATAAAATCCGCCTCTTTGCTGACGATACAAGTTTGTACATTGTCGTCGAAAACGCCAAAACACAGCGGCTATGATACTCAACGGTGACTTGCATAACATAAGTGACTGGGCAGACTTCTGGATCGTAAACTTTAATGCAACGAAGACTTTGTCTATGGTCATATCCAGGAAAGGTAACAAACCTATTCATCCGCCACTGTTTATGAATAACACACACATCAACGAAACTCAAACCCACAAAACACTTAGGAATAACTTTCTCCAGTTCCTGTCTTTGGCCTGATCATATTGGTACCATTTGCGAAAAAGCATGAATAAGACTTAATCTAATGCGAGCTCTCAAATTCAGAGTAAGCAGAAAACTCCTTAGAACGTATGTACGTCTCCTTTATCCGACACTAGAGTATTGTGACTCAGTCTGGGATAACTCATCAAGTGAAATGAAAAAGAAGTTAGACGTCATTCATACTGAGGCTGCAAGAACAATTACGGGCGCTACAAAGTTATGCAGTATAGACAAAACTCCTTGCAGACTTAGGATGGGAGTCATTACAAAGCAGAAGAGACAAACATAAACTAGTTATTTTTTTTATAAAACAATAAATGGGCTAACTCCTGAATACTTACGTGAGCTTGTTCCCCCGCTAGTCCAAGAGGCTTCCACTTATGCTTTGAGAAATGCTGATCATATTCAAACAATTCATGCCAGTTCAAACCTTTATTATAACTCCTTTTTCCCTTCCACTATCAGGGCATGGAATTCTCTCTCTGATGAAATTAAATCTGCACCGAAACGTGGCAGCTTTCAAATACTGCCTGAACGAGAACCTAAGGAAGCCAACGGGATATTTCAGCTGCGGTACACGTATTACATGCACGCCTTAGACTTGAATGTAGTTCGTTGAACTCACATTTATACAGGAAACACATAATTGAAAGTCCATCCTGTTCCTGCGGAGGACTTGAGAACAACTACCACTACCTTTTTTACTTGCCCTAAATACGCAAACCACAGAAAACAGATACCTACCACACAATCTTCAAAATTACTCAACAAACGACCTCTTGTACGGCAAAGAGAATCTTTCAGAACATGACAACGAATCTCTCTTTTTACAAGTGCAGGAATATATTATCAAATCTGGACGTTTTAACCCCACTTAAGCACTCAATCATCCCATATACTTCCTTTGTTGAAATAAGGGGAAGTTGGTCCTCTCTCTCTCTCTCTCTCTCTCTCTCTCTCTCTCTCTCTCTCTCTCTCTCTCTCTCTTATTCATGCTAGTTTGGTAGCCATTGATATTTTTCTTTGAACTAATTTTTTCCATTCACATATTGGTAGAACATCATGTGACCATAGGGGATGACTTTCATATAAGCGTATCGCTTACTGTCAAATCCTATATATCCTTTTTATATATCCTTGTATGAATCATGTTGTGTGTATGTACTTTATTGGAAATCAATAAATATTGTTAAAAACCAACATACAATCACTGTGTAGAAAATCGAAAATATTTCCCTAAATTATCGCTATTTGCTTCTTGAACTGGTGCCATGATTAAACATCAGTGGCTCGAACTACCCATGTCTTGAACGAATTTCCATGGTCCCAAAGATGTTTGAGCAATTGAGGTTCGACTGTATATATATATATATATATATATATATATATATATATATATATATATATATATATATATATATATATATATATATATATATATATATATATATATATATAAGACTAACAAGCTCTTGATATATATATATATATATATATATATATATATATATATATATATATATATAGAGAGAGAGAGAGAGAGAGAGAGAGAGAGAGAGAGAAGAGAGTACTGTATATGACGTATATACAATTCGAACAAAAGTTTTGTTAGGTAAAACTATATCGCGCTTGACATGACCCTAATGGGCTGACTGGCCCATAAAACCTCAACACAAAACATACGATAATTAGTGTGGACAAAAAGGTATTCAATTCGTTCGCTGTCCAGGCTGTGTTCAAATGTGCAAGCTGCTCGCACGTGTTTTGGCCTGGCATCACGAAAAACATACCTTTATAATTTTGACCCTCTCAAACCACGCTTTTTCATATAGTAAAAACTGGGATTCAGGAGTATACATTATTTTTCTAATTTCTGCTCAAAAAACATAGATTGTGGGTACTCCTTAGAACCGCCTCGGCAAGGCGGTCTAACGAGTATCCACAATCTATGTTTTGAGCAGAAATATGAAAAATATCAGAATTTTACCTGAAAACTTTTAGTCTTTGGTGGTGAAATTTTCAATACGTTTGAATAGGTATGTTTTCGTAATGACCCCTGCTCCTGTTGGCGCTCGTCATCAGGTATAGGGACAAGGGAGTTTAAACATGCGCTATCACTTTGCTCTCCTGAACCCAGGGCTGCGTTCAGAGGTGCAAACTACTTGCGAGTGCGTTTTACCCTGGACCCCTGTTTCTGTTGGCGCTCTTCATAAGGTACAGTGATCCAGGGCAAACCCATTAGCTATTTGTGGTAAAACTCATTCAAAGATAGGTTATTTTGATTCGACGTAAATAAGTTGCAAAACCATTCATTGCGAAAACACGCCTATTCAAATATATAGAAAATTTCACCTCCAAAAACTGAAAATTTTCAGATTAAAACTCTGATATTTTTTCATATTTCTGCTCAAAACATAGATTGTGGGTACTCGTTAGAACCGCCTCAACCGCGGTTCTAACAAGTACCCACAATCTATGTTTTTGAGCAGAAATAAGAAAATAATGTATACCCCTGTAAACACCAGTTTTACTATATAAAGGTGGGGTTTGAGGGGGTCAAAATTATATAGGCATGTTTTCGTGATGCAGTTGAAATAAGTGTTCGAGAGACGGCACGACTTACATTTGAAACGTTTCAGTTCATGAACAATAATACGATGCCTATGCCACATATGAATATGGGTGTTTTACTACAAACCTCCTCAATTACAAAAGATTTATTAATTACGTGCACTTTAATATGATACATATATCACCATTTCAGTCCGCTTCATACAAACTCGTCCAAGATGACGGTCGTATTGTCCGACCGTTTTAATTGGCCTAGTTTTTTTTTTTTTTAGCTCACCTGAGCTGAAAGCTCAAGGTGAGCTTTTGTGATCACTCACCGTCCGTCGTCGTCGTCGTTGTCGTCGTCGTCGTCCGTCCGTCCGTCCACAATCTTTAAACAACATCTCCTCCTAAACCACTGGTTGGATTTTGTTCAAACTTCACAGGAATGATCCTTGGTTGGTCCTCTTTCAAAGCTGTTCAAATGGTTCCGGTCCATTGCATATCTAGGTCACAGGAGCTAAAAATAGATTTTTTAACTAAAAACTTAAAAAATCTTCTTGTCAGAAACCACTGGACCGATTTCAATACAATTTTGCAGAAATGTTCCTTTGGTGATCCTCTACCAAGATTGTTCGAGCCATTCGGATTCGTCAAAAAACATGGCCGCCAGGGGGTGGGGCTTATTTTCCCTATGTATCTATATAGAAAACTTTAAAAATCTTCTTTTCAGAACCCACTGGACCGATTTCAATGTAATTTTGCAGAAATGTTCCTTTGGTGATCCTCTACCAAGATTGTTCAAGCCATTTGGATTTGTCAAAAAACATGGCCGCCAGGGGGCGGGGCTTATTTTCCCTATGTATCTATATAGAAAACTTTAAAAATCTTCTTGTCAGAAAATACTGGACCGATTTCAATGTAATTTTGCAGAAATGTTCCTTTGGTGATCCTCTACCAAGATTGTTCAAGCCATTTGGATTCGTCAAAAAACATGGCTGCTAGGGGGCGGGGCTTATTTTCCCAATATATCTATATAGAAAACTTTAAAAATCTTCTTGTCTGAAACCGCAGGACTGATTTCCATATAATTTTGCAGAAATGTTCCTTTGGTAATCCTCTACCAAGATTGTTCAGGCCATTTGGATTCGTCAAAAAACATGGCCGCCAGGGGGCGGGGCTTATTTTCCCTATATATCTATATAGAAAACTTTAAAAATCTTCTTGTCCGATACCACTGGACCGATTTCAATATAATTTTGCAGAAATGTTTCTTTGGTGATCCTCTACCAAGATTGTTTAAGCCATTTGGATTCGTCGAAAAACATGGCCGCAAGGGGGCGGGGCTTAATTTCCCTATATCTATATACAAAACTTCAAAAATCTTCTTGTCAGAAACCACTGGACCGATTTCCATATAATTTTGCAGAAATGTTCCTTTGGTGATCCTCTACCAAGATTGTTCGAGCCATTTCGATAAGTCAAAAAACATGGCCGCCAGGGGGCGGGGCTTATATTATCCTATATATCTATATTGAAAAATGTAAAAATCTTCTTGTCCGAAACCACTGGACCGATTTCCATATAATTTTGCAGAAATGTTCCTTTGGTGATCCTCTACCAAGATAGTTCAAGCCATTTGGATTTGTCAAAAAACATGGCCACCAGAGGGCAGGGCTTATTTTCCCTATATATCTATATAGAAAACTTTAAAAACCTTCTTGTCCGAAACCACTGGACCGACTTAATATAATTTTGTAAAAATGTTCCTTTGGTGATCCTCTACCAAGATTGTTCAAGCCATTTGGATTCGTCAAAAAACATGGCTGCCAGGGAGTTGGGCTTATTTTCCCTATATATCTATATAGAAAACTTTAAAAATCTTCTTGTCAGAACCACTGGACCGATTTCCATATAATTTTGTAGAAATGATCCTCTACCAAGATTGTTCGAGTCATTTGGATTTGTCAAAAAGCATGGTCGCCAGGGGGCAGGGCTTATTTTCCCTATATATAGAAAAATGTAAAAATCATCTTGTCCCAAACCACTGGACCGATTTCCATATAATTTTGCAGAAATGTTCTTTTGGTGATCCTCTACCAAGATTGTTCAAGCCGTTTGGATTTGTCAAAAAACATGGCCGCCAGGGGGCAGGGCTTATTTTCCCTATATATATATGTATCTATATAGAAAACTTTAAAAATCTTCTTGGCAGAAACCAATGGACCGATTTCAATATAACTTGGAAGGAAAGTGTCTTTGGTCACCCTCCTCCAAGATTGTTCAAGCCATCATGATTCGTCAAAAAATATGGCTGCAAGGGGGTGGGGCTTATTTTCCCTATAAATCTATATAGAAAACTTGAAAAAAAATCTTCTTGTTTTCCCTATATATCTAAATAGAAAACTTTAAAAATTTTCTTGTCAGAAACCACTAAACAGATTTCAATATAACTTGGCAGGAATGTTCCTTTGGTGACCCTCTACCAAGTTTGTTCAAGCTGTCATGATTCGTCAAAAAACATGGCCGTTAGGGCGTAGGGCTTTATAGCTATATAAAACTTTTTAAACCACTGGACCAATTTCAATATAACTTGGCAGAAATGTTCCTTTGGTGACCCTCTTTTAAGATTCAGTTCAAGTTGTCAAGATTTGTAACAAAAAAACATGGCCGGGGGTGTGGTGGAGGGGGGTGGGGGTGGTTAGTGTTATAAAGTTTATACAAAAATCCTAGAGCAGTGAACTTGGCTGAAACTTCAACAGTAAATATGCAAATCTGTTTGGTCAGGTGAGCGATATAGGACCATCATGGTCCTCTTGTTTTTCTATATTGGTCTAGTTAAGTCTCCCCATATTTGCCGAGTTTGTTATGGGGATAGTTGGTATGCGATTTCAACCGGTTCTACGTCAATTCGAACGCATTTCAGTCATACTGAGATGATTAGTTTAGTTTAAACATATTTTATTCAGAATTAATGACACATCAATACATGTAACAAACATAAAAATACTAGGATTGGAACGAAAGCAAATTGCTTATGAAGTTCCTCGCCTCATAGGTACAATTAAATGTATCTGGTAACGACATAAGGTTCTAAATATGTTAACGCATTCACACTCATGTGACATATCTACCAATATATGCTAATTTTAGACTACAATATAACAAAAGTAGAACATTATATATTCAAACACAACAAACTTAAGGAAGAGGAGGGAAAAGAAAAGAAAAGAAAAAAACAACAACATAATATTAATCTACTTTATCACTGATAAGGAAGAAAAAAAACTGAAAGAAGTGTCAGAAGGTGGAGCGAAAGGGCAGATAAAATGGCAAACGAAAACAACCAAAATATGTTCAAAGAGTATGGACCGCCATCTGCACTGCGAGAACAAAAATGGCCAAATACACTATCCTGTTGTCCTACTGGATACTTAATATGTTTGTGATTCCTTTGAACTATCTCACCCGTATCAGACAGACAGACAGACAGACATACAGACAGACACTTTTATTTCTCTTAAGCCAAAAACATGACATATGAGAAGTAACATATTAACAATACAGGCGACAGATACTTTGCACAAATATAACACCAGATTTTGTCTTTTGGTTAATATACTATCGGTGCACCTTAATATACGCATAGAATGTAGGAAAATGTAAAACAGTATAAAATGTTAAGAAAACATGATACATGTACGCTAAACTGCTAAACTTATGGAGCAGTGATAAGGTAAATAATATCAGTAGAATCATGAAATTGAGAGAATATGAAAAGAAAAGAAGCTGAAGGTGAATAAGAAGGAAGAAGAAGAAAGATAAGACATGTATTCGCATCATTCAACAATGAGATAAACTATGCCATAAAGAGGTAAGTTTAAAAACGCTTACTTTGTTTAATGTAATTATGAATTGCCTCGAAAATGTTTACATTATTTTCATAACTTACAGTGATGTTGCCAAACGAGACCATTAACAGGAATCGGGCAAATAAGTGAGATTATCCGGAAAAGTTCTTGTCTTTGCCCAAAGTAAAGGGGACATGCTAGCAGAAAGTGATCAGCGGTTTCCGTACTGCCACAAGTGCACTGGGAAGTATCGGAAATATTTTTTTTTATGAAAAAGATCCTAATTTAAGGAATTACAGTTTGTTCGAAGACGTGTATGCAACATCTGCAGACATCTGACAAGTGATGTGAAAGTCTGTGCAAAAGGTGGAGCGACTGTAAATGACTTATGGGACGAATTATCAGTTTTTGATTTGAAGTCGTTTGCGCAGATTATAATCTATATAGGAGGAAATGACTGCTCAAATAGAATGGATACACATGCATTTGAAGAAAAGTACGATCAACTGATTAGCTTGATAAAAAGTGCTAACAAGGACTGCATTATATACCTAAGTAAAATAGCACCCCGCGGCGACGTAGATGTAACAGTCTTCAATACTTCGATTACGCGAATCGTGGCTCACTGGGCGAGACATCAAGTAAAATGCATACATGATTCCCATGATCTGTTCTTCGGACGAAACGGCCTTCCATCAAATCGCTACTATTCTCATGATGGGGTTCATCTGTCACATTCTGGCACCAAAAGACTCCTAGACTCTCCAAATCGGCACATGAACATTGTAAAAGACTTCAATCAATGTATATTCCGAGCAGCTAAATTTCAACAGAAGGCTAATAGACAGGGAACCAGCGGTATCAGCTACCCTGATAGATAATATCATCACAGGGATCTGGGAAGTAACGGGCGAAGAAGACACAGCCGCGTTTTCTATGGTTGTTACCTGCCCGGGCATATTGCGTTTGAGTGTTGGTATGAACAACAGGACAGTGGCACAACAGTCCACAGTGAACAAAATGATAAGATTTTAAATCAGTTACATGACTATAACCAGTTTAGTGTTTTTGAGCATGCATATTTAAATTGCAATTTGTTTCAATGTTCTTGTCCTGATAGTGTGCTGGAGTCAGAATCAAACTTTAATCAACAGATATCAACTGAAGCTTTAGATATGAACTGTAACCACTGCATCAGTGTCGAATATGTACCAGTCAGTCATAAAAGGACAAGATCTTCATCTAATCAACACTTTATAGGTTCTATGTCGCATAGCAGCGGAGCAGCCTGATCTTTCAGATAACGAACATAAGCATTCCCTTTCATTTAATTTAGCTAATAAGGGCATAAATATAGGCCATTTAAATATACAAGGTATTTGTGGTGATAAATTAAGCAAGTTTTCGGAATTAAAGGTATTATTAACATCTCCAGCTAATAGTAATTTACATATATTTGGATTAAGTGAAACTAAGTTAAAGGATCATAAATCCACGGACGTTTTTAGAATAAACGGATTTCAAACGCCTTTTAGAAAGGATACTTATTCTAATGGCGGTGGAGGTGTAATTGTTTATGTAAGAAATGGTATTAACGCCAGACGAAGGGAAGATTTAGAAACCAACAACATATCGTGTCTTTGGTAAGAAATGTCTCCCCAAAACAGTAAATCATTTTTAGTGGGAAACATATACAGACCACCGGATTCAAAAGTAGAATATAACGATAGATTTGAGGATTTTATGGATATTGTAATTAACGAGGATAAGGAGTTTTGTAATTAACGAGGATAAGGAGTTTGTTTTGTTAGGCGACCTAAATAAAAACTTATTAAATGAGGAAATTGATAGAGACTGGGGCAATTTTATTACGTCTTTAGGGCTTACTCAGCTAGTAAGTGAGCCTACAAGAGTAACGAAAGATTCAACTACGCTTATAGACCACATATATACTAACAATGAAGAAAATATCCAACATGTAAGTGTGAAACAAATTTGCTTAAATGACCATTTTGCAGTTTTCTGTAGTCGCAAGGCTCATTCAGAGATAGGCAAAACTAAACACCAAACCATCACTTATAGGTCATTCAAAACTTTTGATGAAGCTAGATTTCTCACTGACCTGAGTCTAGTCCTATGGGAAATAATTCAAGCATTTGACAATATAGATGATATAGTCTCGGTTTGGAACACCTTATTTTTAGAAATTCTTAATAAACATGCCCCAATAAAAAGACACAGAGTTAAAAAGCTATACCAACCAGACTGGTGAACTTCAGAAATATTAGATTGTATGAAAGAACGTGATAAATACAAACTAAATGGAAATATTGAAACATACAAAAGCATACGCAATAAAGTATCCAGTTTGATTGAACAAGCCAAACAGAGGACATATCAAACAAAAATAGAGGAAGGGAAAGATGATCCAAAAACAGTCTGGAAACTATTTAAGGAACTTGGTGCAAATAGAAAGGGAAGTAACAGCGAGCTTAATATTAATACTAAAAAAGATGATAAATTGGTACACAAAGAATCTGAATTGACAGAATTGTTTAACTCGTATTTTATGAATATAGCAACTAATCTTAAAGAACCAATTATTCCATCGGACTTCGAAACACTCAGAACATTCGTCACCTCTAAGGTTCCCACAAACACCAAGTTTAATATTTCACTTACTAATGAAACTTTTGTACGGAAATTTTTGACAAACTTGAATGTAAATCAATCAACTGGATTAGACAATATAGGCCCAAAAATCCTTAAATTAGCTAAAGTTTTAACGCCAAGCCTTACGTTTATAGTTAACAAAAGCATATTATCCGACGAATTTCCTAGTTATTGGAAAGAAACAAAAGTTAAACCTCTTTTAAAATCAGGTGCCAATGATGACATTAATAATTACCGACCTATCTCCTTCCCTACTGTATCTAAACTCATCGAAAAATGGGTTGACAGTCAATTTTCGGTATATTTGAACAATTTCAATTTGCTTCACAAATCTCAAAGTGGGTTTAGACCTAAGCACTCTACAGAAACTGCACTTATCCATATGATCGATCCATGGTTAAGAGCTGTAAATGCTGGAAAATTTATAGGCTGTATTAGTTGATTTTCGCAAAGTGTTTTGTCTGGTAGATCATAACATTCTTAGAATGCTATCATTAAAATTATTGTAAATGTATTTAAAAATGCATCTGTCAAAGGTTTTTATCCAAGGTATTAAGCAGGTCTATAATTTGAAGCTAATACAGGATCACCACCTTCTGTGAATCGGACAGACGTGTGCTTCTTTCCAGTCGTCTGGAACTTTGCTTTTTTTTTAAGCGAAAGGTTGTAGAATAAGGATAGTGGGTCTGCAAGTTCATTTTCCAGTTCACGAAAAACTCTGGTATTTATACCATCAGGTCCAACATCCTTCCCCAAGGGAAGATTTTCCAAAATCGATTTCACGTCTAAAGCCGTAATGTTAAGTGATTACAGTAGATGTTCTCCACTAACTAGCAAAGGAACTTCGAGAATATCTGCATTTGCATCGTCCAACAGTGTCTGATCTCTAAAGAAGTCATTAAAACATTTGCCTCACCTTAGTCCTTAGTATATGTACAACCTTCATGTTCAAGTGATGGTATATAACAATTAGAGAGGGGAGATATAAAAAAATATAAAGTTGACCACCAGTCTTTAGCGGTAAGAGTACTAGTTATTAATTATTTGAGAGATTATCGGTGTATAGTTTCTTAGAGTTACGAATCATTTCTATCACTTTATTTCTTAAGTGTCTAAACCTTTCCCAATTTTCCGGTATATTTGAATGTTTAACATTTCTGTATGCCACTTTACGTATCCTAATATGTCTTTTAATTGCCGTAGTAATCCAAAGTGAGTCAGCCGGACGTATTCTTACTTTTCGATTAGGAATACAATCATTGGATAGAGCAATAATATTTTCAATTAAATTTTTAGCATACATATTTATATCTGTATTGCGCAGTCAATCCCAGTCCACTGATGATGGTTTTTTTGTATTAAAAGATTATAGTCACCTTGTTCATAAATCAAAATCCGTCGCACATATGATTTTCGTTTTGGTTTAACAAATCGTAAAATACCATTAGTAGGACAGTGATACCGTCGGTCTTGTTGTAAGAAAGGATCTCCTACACCGCTCATGACTAAATGATCGTTATTATTTGTAAGAATGAAATCCAAAATGTTCAGTATAATGAGTTGGTTCCTCGATAAATTGCTGACAAATGGCTTTGATTAAATGAGATGAGTTTGAACTGAGCAAGTTAAAATTGAAATATCCTGCTATAACAATATCATTTATTCCTGTATCAACTGCCAGGGAGATAGAATCCTCAATAGACGTATAATAATTAACAACTGAATTGGGTGCGCTGTACAAGAAACCGAAAAGTATTTCGATCCTTATGCTTAATAATAATCTCTGTCCACAGGCATTCAATTCCTTGTGGCTCATGGACATTCCTGCGTCTATAGAATCTTATCTTTTATATATATAATCAAACTGCCATGATTATCGCTGACCCTGTTTTTTCGTTCAGAGGAGTGATAAGATTGAAGCTGCAGGTCCTCGGCATAGCAGAATGAAGCCAGGTTTCTGAAAATGCTAAGATGTCAAAGTCAGAAAGTTAAGCAAACAATACATCAAGTTTGTTAGAAAATCCTCTGCACGTTATAATGATAAATGGGAAGAGAGAGACGATAACTAAGCTCTGGGCTTTATGGTTTCAGAGAAGAAGATTTTTTAAGTATTACCCATTATAAGTCTATGGGAGCTAATGAGCCCCGGGTGCGGCCAGTTTGGACCATAGTGGCGTGGATGGCAGGATTTATGAAGTTGACCACTTAACGTTGCTAAGTACTAAGTATCTAAGCTCTGGGCCTCATGGTTTCAGAGAAGATTTTTTTATTTTTTTCCATTATAACCTCTGCGAAATTTTGTTCTTAATTAAACAACAGTTCTTGAACTGTTCTGGAACATTAAAAACAGTTCCTAAACTGTTCATTTGCTCTGTTCCAGAACATGTACGAGAACTAATGAAGAACATTTTAAGAATCTTGAATTGTCTGGAAATGTTCTTAAAAAGTGCATGAACAAATACAGAATAGTTCCAGAACTTTCAATTAGAGCAAACATTCTTTAACTGTTCTTGAATCTTTTCTAGTACAAATGAAGAACATTTTAGGAACGTTTTAATCAGAACAAATATTTTTTAACTGTTCTTAAATCCTTTCAAGAACAAAGGAAGAATATGTTAAGAACACTTTTATCAGAACAAATGTTCTTAAACAGTACTTGAATCCTTACAAGCACAAAGGAAGGACATGTTAAGAACACCTTTTCTTAAACTGTACTAGAAAATTTTCAAGAACAAAGGAAGAATAAGGAAGAATATGTTAGGAACACTTTACTCAGAACAAAATGTTCCTAAATTGTTCTTAAAATCTTTTAAGAACAAATTATGAACATTTTAAGAATGCATGCAAGATGTAACATGACCACTATGGCATGCTGGGAGCTTTCTTTCAAGGCTGTTTTCGGAGAAGACAGATCAGACATCACAAAGAAATTTAGCTGCTTCGCTGTTCTTGTAAGCAGAATAATATGCAAAATTGAAAATTGTAATGTATTCAAACTGTTAAATGAGCTAGGTTCATGTACTCTTTCTCTGTTGTTTAAACTTGCATACCCCACCCACTTAAGAATAAAAGAAATGTAATTTGTCTTCAGAATATGTTGTGATGGACTGAATAGGCATGAAACAAACTTTTCCAAAACAATGTTTTGGCAAATCACCAAATGGGTATAGGGGTTTGGTGATCTTACATTTGTTTGAATTTAAGAACACTGACAAATAACTCTGTCATTGAAAGAGAGGGGAAAAATCTTATCGCCTTCCTCTATTCCATATATTTTCAAGAACAGTTCTTGAATGAACAGTTCCAGAACTGTGCAAGATTGGTTCTAGAATTGTACAAGAATAGTTCAAGAACAGTATATGACCGGTTCAAGTATAGGAGTTCTTGAGTTTCAGAACAGGTCAAGAACAGGCAAGTTAATGAACTGTTCTTGTTCTTGAGTTCTTGAACTGTTCTAGATTTTTTTTTTCAAGAACAATGCAGGAAAAAATTGTTCCTAAAATTTGTCCAATTTAACATTTCTTAAACTGAGCTTGAAATGTTCGTGAACATTTTAAGAACACTTCAAGTACAGTTCAAGAACTTGATTCTTGAAAAGTACATGATTTTTTTCTTGAACTGTTCTTAAAATTTTCACAGGGGAAGTCTATGGGAGCTAATGACCCCCAGGGCGTGGCCAGTTTAGACCCCAGGGTCTTGATTTGCAGCATTTATGTACGGGACCACTAAATATATAAGCTGTGGGCCTCATGGTTTCAGAGAAGAAGATTTTTTTAAGCTTTTCCCATTATAAGTCTATGGGAGCTAATGACCCCCGGGACATGGCCGGTTTGGACCCAAGGGGCTTGATTGGCAGAATTTATGTTGGAGACCACTAAACACAGCTACATACTTAATCTGTTAGCTCTCTGCCTCATGGTTTCAGAGAAGAAGATTTTTGAATATTAGCTATATAGCTCTCTCTCTAAATATAAATGAGCCCCTGGGATGTGGCCAGTTTGGAGCCCAGGGGCATGATTGGCAGGATTTATGTAGGGGACCACTACACATTGCTACATACTCAATATATACGCTGCGGGCATCATGGTTTCAGAGAAAAAGATTTTTTAAGTTTTTCCCATTATAAGTCTATGGGAGATAATGACTCCCGGGGCATGGCCGGTTTTGACCCGATGGGCTTGATTGGCAGGATTTATGTAGGAGACCACTGGACACAGCTACATACTTAATCTGTTAGCTCTCTGCCTCATGGTTTCAGAGAAGAAGATTTTTGAAGGTTATTAGCTATATAAGTAGTATAAGGTGGACCCTATACTACTTCTATAGCTCTATATATACATATGACCCCCTTGGGTGTGGCCAATTTGGAGCCCAGGGGCTTGATTGGCAGGATTTATGTAGTGGGCCAAAACACATTGCTACATACTAAATATATTAGCTCTAGGCCTTATGGTTTCAGAGAAGTAGATTTTTTTTTTGTTTTCCCATTATATGTCTATGGCAGCTAATGACCTTCGGGGCGTGGCCAATTTGGACCCCAGGGGCATGGTTGGCAGAATTTAAGTAGGAGACCACTAAACATCGCTTCATACTTAATCTATTAGCTCTCCGCCTCTTTGGCCGGCCTCGGTGGCTCAGTTGGATGCGCCGTCCGACTGGAGACCAGGAGGTCGCGGGTTCAACCCCCGCCGAAGTCGGCAACATTCTTTCGTGGAGATTGATCATGAAATATTTTCTACGGTCATTCTCTCCCTTCCGCTGATTCAAGAAGGGCAGTTGTCAGTTTCTGGCGAAAGAATGTGCACAATACCGGTTAACCGCTTAGAGGACTAAGCCTACCCAGTAAACGTGTGGTTAGGTAAACTGACCGCGCTCGACATGACCCATTTGAGTTGACTGGGCCGTAAAACCTCAACACAAACAAACAAAGCTCTCCGCCTCATGGTTTCAGAGAAAAAGGTTTTTGAAGGTTCTTTAGCTAGATAGCTCTATACATGTATGCAAATGACTCCTGGGGCGTGGCCAATTTTGACCCCAGGAGCTTGATTGGCAGAATGTTTGTAAGGGACCACTACACATTGCTACATACTAAATATGTAATGGGCCTCATGATTTCAGAGAAGAAGATTTTTTAAGTTTTTTTTTTCCCATTATAAATCTTCGGGAGCTAACGAGCCCCGGGGCGTGGCCAGTTTAGGCCCCAGGGGCTTGATTAGCAGGATTTATGTAGGAGACCACTAAATATTGCTACATAGTAAATATGTAAGCTGTGGGCCTCATGGTTTCAGAGAAGATTTTTTAATTCATTCTACACAGTACTTCCCATTTTTTATTTCACTATGTTACCAATAGCACAGTTCTCTGCTGCAAAAGTGTGACTTTGAATAGTAAAAAAATGTGGGGGTGAATAGTTACATATAACCCCACTAAGAACCCCATAAAACTGGAAGAAAACCGATGTTCTCTAAATGCATACACATTTAGAAAAACAACCTCAAATAGATACGCCGGGCTCCAGCCCGGCGTAAATAATGATAAATAAATAAATAAAGAAATAAATAAATAAATAAACTTGAGGAATGACTGGATCCATTCTACAGGTAAAGGCGCCGTTTGCTTAGAGCACATGTTTTCACAAGATGATTAACGATATTGATCACAGGAGGTAAAATTTTAATTTAATTGAAAACGAAGCCCGATAAAGATTACCAAAACAAACATTTTCTTGTTTCTTTCTTTCCAGTCTGTCTTCTCTTTTTACTACATATCAAACAACTTTTAAAAAATTATAATTATGCCAGTCGTATTTTATCTGTTTATTTTATTATTAATGGTTCTTCCTTTTCTGTTAATTACTTGAGAAAGACCTCTCTCCTTCTCTCTCTCTCTCTCTCTCTCTCTCTCTCTCTGGTTTTCTTGTGTTCTAGCTTCAGGTCGCCATTGAGCTTTTTGCTTTGTTTCCTAAAAGGTTTCGTGTTTGTGTGTTTCACTGTGGTGATTCAATGATGAGGCTGTCTTTGTTCTCCTTTGTTCGTGCGTCAGTGCTTTCATATAGACGCTTAATTGTCATTGTCTGTTCATCTGCTCTTCTTTTTGTGGCTTGGGAAGGGTGTGCCATTACGAAAACACTCCTCTATTCAAATATATTGAAAATTTCACCTCCAAAAACTGAAAGTTTTCAGATAAAAATTCTAATAATTTTCATATTTCTGCTCAAAAACAGAGATTGTGGGTACTCGTTAGAACCACCTCGACGAGGCGGTTCTAACGAGTACCTACAATCCATGTTTTTTAGCAGAAATAAGAAAAATAATGTATATCCCTGTAAATCCCAGTTTTACTATATAAAAGAGGGGTTTAAGGGGGTAAAAATTATATGAGCATGTTTTCGTGATGTTTGTGATTATGGCGTTTCTTGGGTCTCTTTATTTTTTTACATTACGCAAACACGCCTATTCAAATACACTGAAAATTTTACCACCAAAAAACTGAAAATTTTCAGATAAAAATCTCCGATATTTTTCATATTTCTGCTCAAAACATAGATTGTGGGTACTCGTTAGAACCGCCTCGGCGAGGCGGTTCTAACGAGTACCAACAATCTATGTTTTTGAACAGGAATAAGAAAAATAATGAATACCCCTGTAAACCCCAGTTTTACTATATAAAATGAGGTTTAAGGGGGTCAAAATTATATAGGCATGTTTTAATGATGGTCACCTTATCAGCTGTAAGATGTTAGTACCATTACGAAAACACGCCTATTCAAATTTACTGGAAAATCTTACCACCAAAAAGGTGGAAATTTTCAGATAAAAAATGATGTAATTTTCATATTTCTGCTCAGAACATAGATTGTGGGTACTCGATAGGACCGCTTTGACGAGGCGGTTCTAACGAGTAGACACAATCTATGTTTTGAGCAGAAATAAGAAAAATAATGTATACCCCTGTAAACTCCACTTTTACTATATAAAAGTGGGATTTAAGGGGTTCAAAAATATATAGGCATGTTTTCGTGATGCAAACAGACAACCCCCTTTATACCGTAACTTATTACAACGACAAAATTCGTTATAATGACTATATGACTGTCTCGAAACCTACGCTTAAGAGGTAACAGTTAGTCACAAATTATGTAAAAAATATTGTATTTAATACTTTAAAGAAACATGTATTTTGGGTAATTGTTTGATTCGCTCCAGTTATGCGATTCGAACAAATATACAAATCATATGTTCTTTGAGAAAAGACCTTTCTTTCATATCAATCAGGGCCCAGTTGTTCAAAACTAACGATGTCGTTAGTTAACGATTCGTTAAAATTTTAATTGAGTGATAGGCAAATATGCTGAAATATTTTGCTGAAAAAATGTGAGTAGCTTTTGCAGTGCAACAGCTACTCACATTTTTTCAGCAAAAAATATAAAAATATTTTGTATTGAATCCGCTAAAACAGTTAACGAAATGACCCTTAACGAGCTCGTTAAGCTAATGACGCTTTGAACAACTGGGCCCTGCTCATTAAGTATTCTGTACAACAGCAAATTCATTTTAAAGGCATTGTCTTTGGGAACAAATGCTGTCGTTGTAACGAGGGTTTACTGTATCATAGTTAACAAAATTATGCGACACATATGATGAGAATAATATCTTCACAGTCAAGCAAAGTGATTTTAAGCTCACAACAACTATAAAGCAGTGAGACTGAAGTACTGAGACTGGTAGACAAAACACATCAAATAAATAAGGGCAAACAACGCGATCTCGCTAAGCCATCAACAAAGCATTCGCTCTGGTCACATATGAACCTCTCCTGCTTCACTTATTTATGACTAGTGTCCCAAAGTGGACATTGGCAAACAATGTAGAGCCAAGCCGCAGAATGCACAGAGTGCATTACATACAGGAATGTCTGTAGCATATGGTAATGATAAAACTAAGAACCCGTTTGCAATTCCATTTCTTTTTGTTCCGACTGTTTTCGTGTATGTGTTACGTGATGTCGTTTCATGTCATTCTAACGTTATCTATTATCTTGGGTATCTTATTATATTATATCGATAGGTATCAAAGTTAGGATGCTGCCTGAAGGGAAACCACTTCAGCGATTTGCACGTGTACATAAATACAGTCGACTCCCGTTTTCTCGACTTCGCTTATCTCGAATAACCGCTTATCTCGAAGTGTTAAGCTGGTTCCTGTTTTAACAAAATATTGTGGAAAAGAAGAGAAATGGAGCAATTTCTCATCTTTTCCACAATATTTTCAATATATCTCTATCTTCAGGAGTCAAATGACAGATTTATTTGAGAAATGTGGTTGTTTTATTTTGTTCCTCAATTCTGCAAATCTGAGTATTTCGAGGTACCGATATCTCGAAGAAGTATTTCAGAGTGTCTGTGGATCCCACAGACAAATTAAATAAATATTCTAACGGTGCCTTTTACGTTCAGCAATACCGCATCACAGCTTGAAGGTCATAGAAAATAATATGAAAATATATCCGCTGCAAGCTGTAATGGACTATAGAACTATGACAAGTCTATAAGTGACAGTTTGACAGCTGTAAATAAATTTACCAAACTTCAAAAACGCAGTTTAAATACGTTTGTTCATCAAGTTTTACTTACTATATCAAAATTAAATAATAATACTTTCATTTTGACTTACGATGAACTTAAACACTTCCGAATGCGTTCATCATTCAATGAACACAACTGTTTTTATGAGCCGTCCACACGCTGTTCACTGAACGCCATTCAATGAACGCAATGGCTTTCGCGTCAAATAACCAGGGCCCAGTTGTTCAAAGCTAACGACGTCGCTAGTTAACGATTCGTTAAAATTTACATCGAGTGATACGCAAATATGCTGAAATTTTTTGCTGAAAAAATGTGCAGTGCAAAAGCTTCTCACATTTTTTCAGCAAAAAAATTCAGAATATTGTACATTGAATCCGCTAAAACAGTTAACGAAATGACTCTTAACGAGCTCGTTAAGCTAACGACGTTTTGAACAGCTGGGCCCAGTTCTAAAGAGAGTTAAAGGGACTATCTCTTCTTATTCTGTCCCCTTATTGGGATTTTTGTATTTATTATACTCATTAAAACATCAAGTTTCGTGCACAGTTTCCGCCAACCTTTTCGGGATTCACTTCCTTTGCACGTGACCAGATGCTTTCATGAGTCAATGAACTGGAAAAATCAAATTTATTTCTTAAATAATAATAAATATGCACGTTACTCTTCTGGTTCTATTCCTATTCTCTAACTCCACCGAAAAACGTTTCAAAGACAGTAACAATTAACATAACGATATCTCGTATTCTCCTTGTCTTTTTCTTTTTCAGTATGGATTGGTTCGTTAGGTTTTGGCTTCAGATCGCCATAATAATAATAATAATAATAATAATAACAATAATAATAACTTTATTTCAAGAGGATATCATATTTGGCACGAGTGCCAGTCTAACATATGGTCCTCACTGTTAAGAATGACATGTACAGTTGTAAATATTCAACAAACAGACGTAAAAACATACAAACAAATGTTAGCAAACAGACGTACGTTAAAACATATAGACAAATGTACACAATATTAAAAGCAATTAAAATATCACAAACGTTTTAGAAGTTGCAAATTAAATCTAAAACAGACTATTTAGAAGATGTTCGCTGTAAAAAGAAAAATTAGTTGTAGACTTTGTTAAAATAATTTCACTCTAATTTAAAGGTTAAGTTGACCCCGTTGCTTTGTTTCCTCATAGTGTTTTTGATTATATGTGTTTCACTGTGACGTTTCACAGATAAGGTAGAGACCCCTATCACCATGAGTTTTTAATCTGAAAATTTTCAGTCTTTGCATTACGAAAACACGCCTATTCAAATGTATAGAAAATTTCACCTCCAAAAACTGAAAATTTTCAGATAAAAAAAACTATGGTATTTTTCTTATTTCTGCTCGAAACATAGATTGTGGGTACTCATTAGAACCGCCTCCGCGAGGCGGTTCTAACGAGTACGCACAATCTATGTTTTTAGCAAAAATACAAAAAATAATGTATACCCCTGTAAACCCCAGTTTTACTATATAAAAGTGGGGTTTAAGGGGGTCAAATCTATATAGGCATGTTTTCGTGATGGAGGTGAAATTTTCTATATATTTGAAAAGGCGTGTTTTCATAATGGGCATTTTTTTTCATTGTTTGTTCCTCATCTCTCATTCTTTTGGTGCCTCGGGAAGGCTGTGCTTCATGACTGTGGCATTTTAGTCATTCAAAGTCAAAGTTTGAGCACATTCCCTACAAGACCTGACACAGCATTTCCTCCAAGACTGCATCTGCACCCAGCGAACAGATCAACCTGCGCGGATACACAAGCTGATACGCAGACTGATCTGAGTTCGCTGGGCGCATACATGAGATTATGAGAGGTAGTCTGTTTCAGGGTGGTTTTCGTACAAACTATAGGCGCTGTGATTACATTTAAAAATAAATATTTTCTATATTTCTTTCTGCATTATTATACTTGTCAACTATTTCCAGGTACCGTATTCGACCTAATTACCGCACTGTGCGCTTATGTTTTTCAAAATTACTTGGAACACTCAGTTGTGGTAAAATATGTATCTACCTACTTAAAGTACACTACAAAAAATCAGAATAGGATTTATTTAATGATGATAATGCGATTTTTTTCTGATTTTCTTTATAAAAGCATATGTTGTGAGAACTCATTTGAACTGCATCGACAAGTCGATGCAATTCAAATGAGTAGCCACAACATATGCCTTTATAAAGAAGTAAAGAAAAAAGTACACTGGCTGTAATCTGAAGACTACGGAATTTCTTGACTGTGCGCTTATAGGGGTATGTGCGGTAATTAGACCGAATACAGTAACTGAATAATGTCACTGATCACTTACGACGTCATCAGCATTACGTTTACGTGACGCCATTCAAAAATACTAGAATGACGCTCAACTATAGTACAACGTAGAAAATGCCATTCACACTGTCGTCAGTTAAACTGCCAAGAAAACCTGCATCTGAAAATGTCGTGTGTTTATGTCGTCTGCTGAATATTCTTGCAAACTTTTCAAACCTATTTTGCATACATGCAAACAGTTTGGACCCAGATCAGACTACTCCTCTAGGAGCTGTCTGATCTGGGTCCATACTGTTTGCAAAATGACTTTTAAAATCACAAACAGATGGCAAAGCAGACGACAATTGTTGTGATTGACAGTTTAAGGGTTAAGTTTGAAGAAACAGATGCTATTTAATTTTCCCCCTCTTTTTCTCGGCCATTAATTTGTTATTGAGAACCACAAGAAGATGAACTGCACGTCCACAGAAGCAGCGAATAAAACTATAATTTTTTTCTGCCCTAAAATCATTGCCTAAGCAAACAAAATATTGTGGTCAGCTAAAAGCCATTAAATTTTATGCTTTAACATCAGGCTATCAGAGAAGTTGTAGGAAAAGGGTTCAAAATCTAACAAACATGTGAAATTTCAGTGTAGGAAAACAAAGGTTGTAACAGTGATCATTTTCATTATACTGCTACGTCTTTTTTTCCTGATCACAGATATTTTTCAAAGAGGATTCAAACGTCCTGGCATAATGTTTTTTTCTGTCAACGTTAAATAGCGCTCATACTGGTAAGACACAATAAAAACCTCCAGGTGGTCAACTCCTGACAGCTGGCGGCTGGCATTAACCCTTATACAACTAGAAATGTGTTTGTAAAACACTCTGCCCCCAACTATACGCTTGTCGATACAACATGCCGGAGTTGAAAAGGAGCATAACGCTGATAAAAGTTATCCAAAGTTCTCCACAATTTTATCAGGTCATCTACACACGAGTAACAAACTGCTTGCAAAATTTCATGAGCCTAACTCAAGTGGTTCCTTAGATACTATGCTCACAAGAAAATCGAGGCGTACGGACGAACGGAAAAGCCCAAAGCAATATGCTCCCCAACAACTTCTTCGAAGTTGGGGGCATAACTAGTACTGCAAACATTTGCATTAAGTAACTAAGTACGCCATAGGCACCGAAACATAAAAAAATTATGTAACGATCACATTATCTTACACACATCGATATGTACACGACGAGTACCCAGTAAGCATTCTTTATAAATCTATAGCGGGCCGTTATCGGCCCGTCAGTGTAGCTGACGGGCCGAGAACGGCCCGCTATAGATTTATAAAGAATGCTAGCTGGGGACGAGTATATGGTGTGCGTCTAGGACGCCGAGCCGTTCGAGGAACTGCTTCGACCGTTGGACGCACATAATAAAAACAGTATCTTGATATGTATGGTGGCTGTACCTTTATAAAACTCAGTATGTCTGTAAAAGAAGTAACGATAACAATTCAGAAACTTATAAAAATACAAAGAAAATGTTGACGTTGCCAACGCATCTATCAACACACCCGTCGTATAATGCTGACAATGTATCCATTTGCACAAACCACTGCAGTCAGTGTAACTGTATTAATGTTTTGTTCTAGAAATGGATGATACTGAAATGCAATGTTTTTTTTTTTTTCTAATTTAACGTTCTCTTATTACTTGTTATACCGTTTTCCGCAGCACAACTGCCCATAATCCTTCCAGTGGCGTACTCAAAATAAGAAGAATGGGGTTCTACACAGGTATCACACTGACACAATAGCCCCAAATAAGACCTTTTTTTTGAACCAGAAAGAATTTATATTTTTCTTATTTCTCTATGAACACTTAAGTTGCGAATATTTAATAGAAGCACCTCGTCGCTTCTAAGAAATACCGACGACATACCTTTTCATGGAGAAATAAGAAAAATATTTACCTGGGCCCAGTTGTTCAAAACTAACGATGTCGTTAGTTGACATCGTCAAAACTTTGATCATAAATAATATATGGCATTACACTAATATTTTTTGCTGAAAAAAATATGAGTAGCTTTTGCAAACGCTACTCACATGTTTTTAGCAAAAATACCCGTGATTTAGAATTGTACTTACTAGAACAGTTAACATTTTGACCACTGACGAGCTCGTTAAGCTAACAATGCTTTGAATAACCCTTTTATCTGGAGCTATGTAACAGTTTTGGTCTCTCCATCATATTATTGTCAAAACCCAAACAGATGAAGTTAAAGCTCGCAAGGACTGTGGACAATTTGGCTCCATGGGATATATCACAGAACTTGAGTCGCAACGTCAGAAAACGTACCTTCAGACGTGTGCGCCCAGCGACGATTCAGATCAGCCTGCGCATTCGCGCACTGATCAGAACCTTCACTTGGCGCATTTTGGATACTTCATGACATTAGTGATCCAAATGAATAAGGGATCCAACTAGAATTTTTAAAAATCGCTTTATTTGCCAAGGAACACAATGTGTTCCTTGGCAAATAAAGTGATTTTTTAAAAACATTTTGGAAAGCCAAGGACGCAAAGTTACTTAATGCGGACAACGTATACTCTAATCAGACTGTTCGAATGCGCTGGCTGATTTGAGTCTTCGTTGGGCGCACATATCAGAAGGAACGTTTTCGCACGTTGTGGTCCATAAGCTCATCCGACGGTAGGCACTCTTGCTTCATGGTATATGTCACAGAATGTATCAGCTTATCAATATCCTGGATAGGGAGGTGGGGGTACATCTTTCTCTGGAGCAGGCCCTGAAAACAGAATTATACAGCTAACCCTTTCACTTCTGGGTTTCTTAAGTGGACTCTTTCATCTCTGAATTTCGGCATGTCCATTATTGCGAATAGGGTATCAGTCAAAAATCAAGAACAGAATGGCAAAGTGGAGATCAAGATGAGATATCATTTGGATGTACACTGTTTGCAAAGGTATCTGTAAGAAGTACTTCTCCTCAAAAATAAAGTTTTTTAGTCTTTGCTAATTTATAATTATTTGTCAAGTAAATCCCACCTAGCTCAGATTTCAGTTCACTTCAGAACCTTTTAACAGGAAGCAATTCTAATTTTGGCATTTTATTTGAGCCTATTTAATTTTTAGTGACCCGATCAAAAAACAATATCCAAAGGAGCAAATTTACTGGACTTTACCAAAAGACCTTAGCAACCAATAACCTACCATGTAAGCTCAGGGAATCGAACCCGGGCCGCACCAGTGATGAGCGAGAGACATAGCCATGCGCTATCTACAAGTATAGGCTAAATAATGCTATTTAATAAAAACAAAATTAAATTTAAAAATCGGCTAATTTTGCTACCTCTGTTCGAAAAAAACTTTTTTTAATGCCCCAGTCATGTTGTACCGGACCATAAGGGTCCAAGAAATAATGGGGCTCACTGCGGGGCCAAATTTATGGTAAAATTCGCAGGTGGAAATGGGTGCACGCTCCTGTGTGTATGTGGTGGTGGGGGGGGGGGGGGGGGGGCGCTGTTTCTCCCGGCTGTTTTTGCTGGAAATTATAAACCCGTCACATCTACGGCACAGCTGGGACTCATCAGAGGTTAAATTACTGCACTTAAGTCCCGCGATGTCCCCGCTATAGAGTTTAAAATGACTGGTGCATAATATACAAACGATCTTGCATCAAAACAGTCTGCGTTCTTATCATTACGAAAACACGCCTATTCAAATACATTGAAAATTTTACAACTAAACAAGGACAATTTTCAAATAAAAGATTCTGATATTTTTCATATTTCTTCTCAAAACATAGATTGTGGGTACTCGTTAGAACGCCTTGGTGAAGCGGTTCAAATGAGTACCCACAATCTATGTTTTATAGCAAAATAAGACTAGAATTCCGAGAATCGGACGTGTCGCCTGCTTAAAGTGCCAACCATTTGATATGAAAAAAAGGGAACAAAACACTGTATTTATCCTAAAAATCACACCTGAAAGGCAACCACTCACTACTTTGCCTGAATTTTATTAATCAAGTAAATAAAGGGCTATAATTCGACCGAAATTTTTTGATAATTACCAAAACCAAACTTGACCTTTATGCTATAATGATATACAATTCTGCAAACTACGAATGAAATCAATGCATCCCTTCAAAAGTTATTTAAAGGAAACAATATCTTTACCTTATAGTTTATCCAAACAGCAAAAACTAAGTCGAAAAGCGCCATAACTTGGCAACTTGGCCATTTTTTTGTGGCTGATTACCACTATCGAACCTGACCTGTATTTTACATTGATATAGCCTTCTGCAAACTTTCAATAAAATCAATGCTTCTCTGCAAAAGTTATTGAGCGGAAGCCAATATCAACACACCAACAAAAACTAAGTTGAAAAAGGGTCAGAACTCAGCCAAAATTTTGCGAATGATTACTATTAACGAACTTGACCTGTATTTTACAATGATATGTCCTTCTGCAAACTTTCAATAAAATCAATAACCTGTATTTTACAATCTTTCAATAAAATCAATGCATCCCTGCAAAAGTTATTGATAGGAAACCAACATCAACACACCAACAAAAACCAAGTCAAAAAAAGGGCCATAACTCAGCTAAAATTTGGCTGATGATTACCGATATCGATTTGACCTGTATTTAACAGTGATATAAAGTTCTGCAAGTTTCAATGAAATTAATGCATCCCTTCAAAAGTTATTGCGTGGAAACGAACAACAAAAACTAAGCCGAAAAAGGGCCATAACTCAGCCAAATTTGGTCGATGATTACCAATATCGAACTTGACTTGTATTTTATAGTGATATAAAGTTCTGCAAAGTTTGAATGAAATCAATGCATCCCTTCAAAAGTTATTGAGCGGAAACGAAAAGTGTGACGACGACACCGACGACGCCGCTGACGAACAACATGATCCCTATGTGTCTGCCATGCTACGCAGGCGACACAACCCTGTAAACCCCACTTTTACTGTATAAAAGTGGGTCTTAAGGGGTCAAAATTATATAGGCATGATTTCGTGATGTTAAGGGGAATGGATACCATCACGAAAACATACCTATATAATTTTGACCCCCTTAAACCCCACTTTTATATAGTATAACTGGGGTTTACAGGGGTATACATTGTTTTTCTTATTTCTGCTCAAAACATAGATTGTGGGTACTCGTTAGAACCGCCTCGGCGAGGCGGTTCTAACGAATACCCACAATCTATGTTTTGAGCAGAAATATAAAAAATATCAGAATTTTTTATCTGAAAACTTTCAGTTTTTGGTGGCGAGATTTTCAATGTATTTGAATAGGCGTGTTTTAGTAATGATTTTCAAAGGAGGCAACTCTTCAAGATTGTTTTCGGCTAACTTCTGAAAAGGGTCCATTCTAAAAGGAAAGAATTTGCTTCCACTGGGAGGAAATTCCTTCTAAAGAAAATCCTTTTTGAGGTTTTTCAGTAGGGGCTTGGTGGGCAAGAATGCAAATCGGAAATCAAAAGATCGTCTCCCTTACAAAAAGAAAAAAAAATAGCGGACAGGTTTCCTTGTGTATCCAGTGCCATTTACACTTTGCATGCTAGGTAAAAATTTCAGCAGATGACATTTTGAATAATTTTTCTTATTTTGCCTTGAAAATCTAGAAAATAGGAATTGACACTTCATGCAAATTGTATCCTAAGGTGCCTGAAGTGTCAGATTCTGTTTTCTAGGACAAATAAATAAAAAAAAAAAATATCATCAATTTGTTGTCTCCCGATTTTCTCATAGCAAGGTAAGTGTTAACTCTAGTCCTGCTGAACCCGGATATACCCTGCCTTTGCAAACCGTGTAGATCCAGATCAGCTGGCTTCTGAAGAAGCCAATTGATCTGGATCTGCACTGTTTGCCATTTAGTATGTCAATTTGTATCAACAATCTGGATCAAGTCATCCGATTGACTGAAAATTAGAAGTGGCATGGCATGTTAATTTATTCAGCATGACAAGGGTTAAAATAAGTACTCCTCACCTGTAGGCTGGGGCTCAGAGTACTGGAATCCTTTAGCAGATCGTTCTGTGGAATATCCTGTAAATGGAGGCTGGACTCCATACTGCTGCTCTTGCTTGAATCCTTGAGATGATGGCTGATTGTCTAGAGTCGTAGAAGTCTGGTTTCCGTATGGTGACTGGGAGCCAACAGTCGGGTGATATTGAACATCTGAATATGCTGCCTGACCATTCCCATAAGTCGTCTGTCTGTTCCGTCTGCAACAGCACCAGGTTGTGACTGTTCCCAAAAATACTAACACGCCCAGTATTGAGCAAACGAGTTTGATAGTAAACAATATGTCTTCCGTTTCATCATCGTCCATTGCAAATTCTGAAATGATTTAAAATTGAATAAAACTTTATATTTTAAACTCGAAAAGCCTCAGAAAAAGGAACAACCCATTAAGTATTCTACATGAATCTATAGTGGGCCGTTATCTGCCTGTCAGGGTAGCTGACGGGCCGATAACGGACCGCTGTAGATTTATAAAGAATGCTAGCTGGGAATTGGGTTCTATTCCTCCTAAATCCCTTGCAATCAAACATATTGACTTATACACTTTGATGCTTACAAATAGCAAATAAAGAAACAGACTCAAAGAAAACTTCAAACTTTTGAAGAAATAAAACTCAATCATATTACGTGTAATAACGGCAGACGAATGTGACTACTCCAGTAAAACGCACAAACTACAATGTTTGGTAAAAGTGTTACCCGAGTCGTGGTCCTTCTAAACACCGAAAAGAACTTTTCCCATGGAAAAGGACCGAAAAGGGGCTATGGAGCGCTGTGGTGCAGTGGTAAAGCGTCGGACTCGAGATCGAGAGGTACCGGGTTCGATCCCCACTAACTGCAAGTGTTGTTTCCTTGAGCAAGAGACTTTATCCACATTGCTTAGTACTGGTTTCTACCCAGGAAAAAAGAGGGCCACATGGAAGATTAGTACTAGATTACTAAATGTGTTCCCTCTATAAATAAAGTCGATTATTATTATTATTATTTATTATTATTATCGAACTTGTTATTAATGCAAAGTCATTAAATCTGTAAAATGTAAAAACAAAGTTCAGTGGCACATGCCTGGCTTTCTGCTTTCAGATTACATGTTACAAATACATTCAAATCTGTATACTGTTAATGTGAGGCTTTTTTTTATTTCTGCGTAAATCCCAATCAGTTCCAGAGGCCTATAGAATTTCCGGCATATGTCCCCATTAACACTCTCAGTGCTTTGATTATTTTTGCATCTTGACACTTGTGGGTTCTATTAGGAACTATCCCAACGAGTAATACCGGTTGTGGTCTGCACACAGATCGTTCGAACATAAGACCGATATAAAATACTTAGTTTGGCAAAATACTCATTTTGGCAGGATATACGTCGAGTGCCACTATGTTTCAAATACACTGTGTTGATGCAAAAATAAAACAAGATCATTCATTATCACTTGAATCGAACAATTATCTATTTTTTTTACTTACCGGATTTTTCGGGATATATTTTAAAACTGAGGTATGTTCCGATTCGATGGTCCCGAAAATTAGAGGGTCGAAATACTAGAGTCCATGAATCTAAATATGTGCATTTTGATTCACTCGTATTCGAAAGGCAGTCAAATTTCTGAAAAATAAATAAATAAATAAATAAATAAATAAATAAATAAATAAATAAATAAATAAATAAATAACAAAAAAAAAAAAAAACCGACTTTTGAGAGTTCTTTAGGTTTCCATTATTATAATATTGTCTTCATCAGATTTAACCATTCCATCCCTTAGTTTCTAGAGTGGACTATTCCATCCTTGAATTTTGACATGTCCACTGATGCAAATAGGGGTTTCAGTTTAAAATAATAAAAAACAATGACAAACAGTGTAGAACCTGATGGGTCGGCTGGTTACGAGCCGTCTCAACTGAGTCTACACTGTTTGCAGAGGTATCTGGATTTAAGGGTTAAGTTAAGCTATCTTATCTGTGCGCCCAAATTATCATCACTTGCTTCATCCGTTAGGTAGCCAAACTCAATCACAACCAAAATTTCCTTTTTTCATTGATAGTGTACCTGTTTTTACAAGTAATAGCTTTCAATAACATCCCAGTAAGCATTGTACTTAAATCTATAGCGGGCCGTTATCGGCCCGTCAGCCTAGCTGACGGGCCGATAACGGCCTGCTGTAGATTTATAAAGAATGCTACCTGGGATGTTATGTTTTCTCGTGCAATATGTCGGAAATTTTACCTTTCCTTCAATTATCTTTTAATAACATATACATGGAGTCTACCTTTCAATTACATATAGTTTTGTTTTCAATAACATATAGTTTAGCTTTCAATAACATTTAGTTTACCTGCTCTTCATAGTCTTCAATAACAAAGCCGTAATGAGTCTCTACTTCAATGTAACAGCTACCAAATTTCAAAGATATTGGCTGAATGCATAAACGTGGTAGAGAAGAATTATTAGTGATTTCTATCTCGCACTTGTCGTAAAGGTAGTCACCATTATAGACTACTTCAACAGCATCACCTTCAAGCACACCATAAGAACGACAAACACTTTGGCTGTCTACCCTTACTTCTCTGCCTGAAAATAAACCAAAAGTATACCAGCCAAAAGTTCTAAACGACCATTGCAATTTGTCGATTTTCTTCAAAACTAAAATAAATCTTACCGTTCTATCACCATCCTTAAATAGGCAGATGTGTCAGTCAATTTAGACACCAAACGGTTTGACAACGCTCTGAACATTACAGCCAGGATCCACCGATGAACAGGGATGTCCGCATTTTTAAAATTCACAAAATTCAGCATTTTGTCACAATTTGTCAAAGATCACTTTCTGAAATATCTAATTTTCACAGGCAACACTAAAGCAATGACTGAAGAAACAAATTGAGACAAAAATGAACACTATTCTTGCATGACAAGGGGTCGCTACGGGTCAAAATGTTAAAACTTATCCCACCACTCAATGCAATTTTTGTTAATTATGAAAATAGGGGTATCCGTATTCATCGGTGCCTCCTGGTTGCAATGTACTAAATAATGCTTAACCTTTTAGTGGTATAGTTTCCTGACATACTGACCAATCTGGATATGCAAATATTATTATAGGGACTATTATTCTACTACTGCCACCGATGCATTGACGATTAAGCAATGCTGAGCCGCCCTGGCCAGTTGTGTGGCAGCATCCTCATCCCATTGATTCTTCCGATGCTGTATATAGTTTAAACTGTAAATAGCGGGTTTCTACCTAATTTTAATCCTCTGGGAAGGAGATGGCTGTCCCATTCCCTCGCAGGTCAACAGTACAATCCGTATGGAATCCTAACCTTTCATCGGAAGAAAAAGAAGAAAAGAAGAAGAAGGGATTGATGTGTTTTTTATTTCTCCCCGAAAACATACATTGTACGAGTATGTACTCATTAGAAGCGCCTCGCCGCTTCTAATGAGTACCCACAACGTATGTTTGGCGCTTCTAATGAGTACACATAACGTATGTTTTCAGGGAGAAATAACAAAAATTAGTTATCTGGATATTCCTATAATCAGGAACAATGAGCTTGTACTCTGAACTGTAAAATGTTTTGCTTGCCCTTCGAAGTGAGGTGGTGGGGCGGGGTGGGGGGGGGGGGGTGGTTGCGGGGGCTACTCCAGCAGAAAAGCATTCGCTTCTCTGGTACTTGAATTCTTTCTCAAAATGGACTACTCTTAAAGGAAATGAACCGCATCACGAAAACATACCTATATAATATTGACCCCCATAAACCCCACATTTATATAGTAAAACTGGGGTTTACATGGGTATACATTATTTTTCTTATTTCTATTCAAACACATAGATTGTGGGTACTCGTTAGAACCGCCTCGTCGAGGCGGTTCTAACGAGTACCCACAATCTATGTTTTGAGCAGAAATATGAAAAATATCAGAATTTTTTATCTGAAAATTTTCATTTTTTTTTTTGGTGGCGAAATTTTCAATACATTTGAATAAGCGTGTTTTCGTAATGGTAACGTCAGAAAATGCATCTTCAGGGATATGTGTGCCGAGCGAAGATTAACCCTTGTCCTGCTGAACCCGGATATACCCTGCCTTTGCAAACAGCGTAGATCCAGATCAGTTGGCTTCTAAGAAGCCAACTGATCTGGATCTGCACTGTTTGCTATTCAGTTTGTGCATTTATCTCAACAATCTGGATCAAGTAATCTGATTGGCTGATAATTTGAAAAGGGCGTGGCATCTTAATATATTCAGCAGGACAAGGGTTAAGATCAGCTTGCACATTCGCGAAGTAAGGTCAGTCTTCGTTGGGCGCATTTTGGATAGCCCAGGATGCAAACTTTCTTCATGCGGACAACGAAGACGATGCTCAGACTGCGCATATACGCAAGCTGATTTGAGTCTTCGTCGGGCGCACATGTCAGAAGGCATGTTTTCTCACGTTGCGGTTCAAATAAATTTCCCTTGCCCCACCATCCACCCACCAAACATGGTATTTCCTTTAGCCCGTTTGAGAAGGGAACAGCCTACTTGCAGGTCAGAGTGAGTTCCCCTTGATGTGTATCCCCTTAATCTTAACCCTAAAAATGCCAAGAAAATCTGTATCTGAAAATGTCGTCTGTTTATCTTATCTGCTGAATATTCTTGCAAACTTTTCAAACTTATTTTATGCATACAGGCAAACATGTGGACCCTGATCCTAGAGGAGCCGTCTGATCTGGGTTCACACTGTTTGCAAAAATGACTTTTAAAATTACAAGCAGATGACAAAGCAGACGGAAATTGTTGTGCTTGGCACATTAAGGGTTAAGGGTATCAAGTACACGTTTAGAGGAGGCAACTATTATCTTGTTGCCTCTCCCCTTCTGAAAAGGGATCTACTCTAAAAGGTAACGATTTGAGAGTGCGAATTCTTACATTTTAAAGTAGGCCCCTTTTTTAGAAGGGGATTAAATGAAGGAAAGTAAAGAAGAAGACACAAGGTTGTCTCCCTTGTAAAAATGGCGGGAATCATCAAACTGTGTCCAGTTCCTTAATACACCAGGGAAAATGGTCAACAACTATTTATTTAACTCTTTCGGTGCCAAATTTCAGACGACATTTGTCGTCTGCTTTTTATTTTAAGAAACTGCCGCTTGGAAAGATTATTATAAGAAAAGTTGAAAGACTGAATATCAAACAGCGTAGATCCAGATGAGACGGCTCAATGAGCCGTCTCATCTGGATCTACGCTGTTTGCAAAAGCCTATTATTATCGCCTGTGGCAGTGAGAGTTAAAATCATCGGTCGAATAACACATTTAGTCAGGAAACCCACAAAAGGGTAATTGGCAAACAGTGTAGACCAAGATTAGACGCTGCATATAGTAATAATAAAAACTAGCCAGTCATTCTGCTACTGGAAATAGACCGGCTTAAAGAGTTAAGGTGGAAGTCCACCAGGCATAAATGTGTTAATGAAGGTATCCTGGAAAGGTCACAACCACGAAGGACAGCCTTATTTAAGCGCTGAAAGAAAATGACATGAGGAAGAACAGAGGCTTATAATTCTACCAAAAGAGCTATCAGCTCCCCAGTAGAGATGTGCAACATGTAGTGTGCGGGTTCCTATAATCTGATTGGCTGCTGACTGAGAATTTATCAGGAATACAATCTAGTTCTCTTAGAGAAACTGGTATGATAATAGCTTTCACCTCTGCAGTACTTCATTAAATGTTTATAGAAATGATCATTACACATGCTAGTTGCACAGTAAAAGAAATAATCAACAGACGACATTTTGAAATATTTTTTTTTCTGATTTGTTCCAGAAAACAGGCTTTGGCATTGCATGTTCTCAGGAGTACCCACAATCTATGTTTTTTTAGCAGAAATAAGAAAAATAATATATACCCCTGTAAACCCCAGTTTTACTATATAAAAGTGGGGTTTAAGGGAGTTAAAATTGTAAAGGCATGTTTTCGTGATGGGTCTACATATAATTTTATTCTGGTTTCCTCACAGAACATATACATGTATGTTTTAATATTTGTTAGAATTGCCTGAGCGAGGCTATTTTTACAAATATCCAAAACAATGTTTCTTGAAGTATTTAATGCAGTTCTTGCATACTTTCTGATTAACTGTCACCTCTTTGAGCGAAACTTTCGTGCCAGTCAAATTAACATTATTACGATTTTTTCGTTGTATCGAGTATCGGTATAAAAAGATTGGCTGCATTATCGCATGGAATCGATGGCGATCTGAAGCTAGAGTGAAAGAAAAACACAAGTATAACCATTAGAATGGGCTCGACCACAGACAGCGATAGTCAGGCGTCAAGCTACTAAAACAGACTGACGAAGGAGCCGTCAATCGGTCTGAGGACCGACTCACCGACGTGCATTTAAAGAGGGAAACAAAGTAGTGACTACGTTTCTATATTATTATTATTATTATTATTATTATTATTATTATTATTATTATATTTGGGTTTTACGGCTCTCTGAAATATTCTTAAAAGGGCCGTAAAACCCAAATAAAATAATAAAAAAAACCTACTACTTAATGTTCCAGCCACTTTAAAAAAAAAAAAAAAAAAAAAAGGACATACTTCAGTATTTTCTAATGGACGTTTGGTAATATTTGACATGCTAGTAAAAGTCTTTGTGTTATACAACCTAAACCAAACGTGCGTGCGTGTGTGCGTGTGTGTGTGTTTCTGTCTATTTTTTATTTTCATTTTTATAATGTAAAAAATACATACCTTGAGTTTGTATACAGAACACTAACACAGACCAAATAGCAACCGGAAGATGATACAGATTCTGTTTCTTCATCTTGGTCAGACTAATCTGAAATCGGTAATAGATTCACACTACTGGACTAATCTATAAAATAGAGGATTTATTAAGGGTATCCTATTAATCCTGAGTCATCACGAAAACATGCGTACATAATTTTGTCCTCCATAAACTCCACTTTTATATAGTAAAACTGGGGTTAACAGGGGTATACGTTATTTTTCAATTTTCTGAGCAAAAACATAGATTGTAAGTACTCGTTAGAACTGCCTCGCCGAGGCAGTTCTAACGAGTACCCACAATCCATGTTTCGAGCAGAAATATGAAAAATATCAGTGTTATCTGAAAATTTTCAGATTTTGGAGGTGAAATTTTCTATATATTTGAATAGGCGTGTTTTCGTAATGACTGGGACACCCCCAGCTAGCATTCTACGTAAATCTACATCGGGCCAGGGTAGCTGACGGGCCGATGACGGCCCGATATAGATTTACGTAGAATGCTGACTGGGCCTTACTCTTTGCCATACCTGTCCTAAACTTTGATAGCTCATTTTTCTACCTTCGTGTGTGTGTGTGTGTGTGTGTGTGTGTGTGTGTGTGTGTGTGTGTGTGTGTGTGTGTGTGTGTGTGTGTTATAGCTGGATGAGTGGAGTACAGTGTAGACCCTGATCTGGCTCTGTCTGTCCTAATTTTTAGATTCATTACGGTACCCTGTAGATTGTTCACCATTCTTAACAAGGGACAAACTTTTGTGACTTCCTGTTTTCTCTCCTGCACACTAAGTCCTTATTGAGAAGGGATCTACTCTAATGGGAAACCCGGTCAGCATTCTACGTAAATCTATATCGGGCCGTCATCGGCCCGTCAGGGTAGCTGACGGGCCGATAACGGCCCGATGTAGATTTACGTAGAATGCTAGCTGGGAAGACTTTCCTGCACATAGGAGCAAATTGTTTCCTTTTAGAAAAGAATAAATTTCAGAAGAATATAAAATATATATTAATCGATGTGAAAGGATGGTATATAATTTATATGTTATGCTGAAAACTATATGCTTAGCGGTCATTTTTATTAAGCTTTTTCCTATTTTGAAACTGCATGTTTGTACAATTCAAACAAAATGGAAAAATGACTATCACTTACAATAATGAGAGATTTGGACATAATAAAAAAAATAACACAGAAACAAAGGCCTAAACCACTGAAGCTTTATAATGGGGTTCCAGTATCCCATATAACTGGAAGTAAACAGGCAAATATCCCATATCCCTTTAAATCAACAGGCAAATATCCCCATAATTTATTTTTCTAAATATCCCGTATCCCTAAAACCTCGCCTAAACCCCCTATACAAGCCTCACCACTGCTCATTAATTTACTTTACTGTACATGCCATACTTAAATGCGGGGAATGACAGCTGAGTATGCTTGCAAAAAGCTGTTTTAAAGTTTTTTTAGGCCATGTATAGACCACTAGCAAACTGAACTGAGACAGATGTACTACAACGTCAGAACACGTGCGCCCAACGAAGATACTGATCAGCCTGTGCATTCGCATAAACCATATGTGATCTATGGTGAATGTCCTAAAATTTCGAACACTTTATTCCATACTTTTTTGGCTTAAATATTGCTTTTCATGCATTTGTCTCTTAACAGCTAAGTGAATAGCAAGAAGTGAAGATCCCGATCAGACTGTTTCTTTCCTTTAAGAGTAGTCTTATTTGGGTCTGCATTATTTGCATATGGCATTTTGTCAGAAACTTTAGTGTTCGAAATTTTAGGACATTTACCGTAAAAAATTACTTTTTCGAGCCTGACCGGTACTTGACAACTAATTACTGGCACCTATCCAGTCATCGGTCATTAATCTTCGGTCGGTCAGTTTTCGATTCATACCCAGTGAGCATACAACGTTAAAATGATGTCGTATCAACGTCGATGCGACGTGATCACGTAGCACCGACGTTGATACGACGTCATTTTGATGTTGTGTGCCTGCTGGGTATGATTAATTTAGCTGATACTCAACATGTTTTCAAAGAGATTCCAACAACATTCATAAAAAAATACTCATAGAGGTAAAACATCCGTTTAGGGTGCGCTTTTAGCATGTGCTCCAATTAAATCTTTAAAGTACAGATCACAAAACATGCTAACATGGAAGAACTGAGAACGAAACTTGAAAAATGAACAACACTGAAATTGAAGCACATGTGCAAGTTTCCACAGTTTTCTTCCTTATTTTATAGGTTTCTTAGAAGACTACCACAGATTAATACTAATATCTCTAAACCATATCATTAATTAGCTGACTAAGGCCTAGTAAGCCATTTGAAACACGTACAACCGGATTGCGCAACAAAATAACGAGAGAAAATGTGTCATATTTTGAATGACCCTCGTATATGTACAACTTGTCGATAATGTAATTAAAAAAGGCATACCAGTTTGATCATCCAGTTTAAGAAACAATAAAATAATATAGACTATTTAAAAAATAATAATACAACACTGTTTTCACAAGGCATTAACGGCAACACAGGTTCAAGGTCAGGACAGTAGTCAGGATCACCGTATTAAAGTTGTGACTGCAATAATAAAATGGGCCTACTTCAGTTATTAAGTCTCAGCACTACTTATGATGCTCAATCTGGGGAAAAGTCCATATGCCACATGCGAACAACGAAGGCCCAGATAAATGCGAGCATCTGTACAGTCTGATCCGGACATTCTTTGTTCGTCGACATATGCTACAATATCCATTGACTATGTAAGCGGGCAACGAAAGCCCTGATCAGCCTGCGCATTGGCGCAGGCTGGTCAGGGCCTTCATTGTCAGCTAACTGCATAAAGGCACTCTTCGTGCGTTGGCATCTAATGTAATATGACAGCTTTTATAATGATAAAAAGTATGCTCTGGATCACTTTGTTCCAGTGATTTTGGTGGGCACCCTTGCTGAGAGGCATGCGCCAGTGGACCCATTTGGGGGAATAGGGTATATAGATTAACAATAGATAACATTTACTATATGATATAGATCATAATATAGTTGCTTTTTTCCATTGTTTCTGTCTTTCTTTCTTAGTAATTATTTTCTGTCATTTGGAACTCTTTCCTTGATTATTCATTTGTTAGTACATTTTGATGCATCTGTATATGCTCCTATGTGAGTCGAAAATTCGTAATAAATATCTTGTATCTTGTATCTTGTATCTTGATAACATAGATCTGACTTAGAAACAAAGATGGGGAACTGAATTGATACACATTTAGGGGAGGTTACTCTGTCAACTTTGGTTTGTTCTCCTGAACAAGGGTCTACTCTAAAAGGAAAGTATTTGCTCCAAAGGGGAGAACATCACGAAAACATGCCTATATAATTTTAACCCCCCCTTAAACCCCACTCTTATATAGTAAAACTGGGGTTTACAGGGGTATACATTATTTTTTCTTATGTCTGCTCAAAACCATAGATTGTGGGTACTAGTTAGAACCGCCTCGCCGAGGCGGTTCTAATGAGTACCCATAATCTATGTTATGAGCAGAAATTTGGAAAATATCAGTTTTTTTGTTATCTGAAATTTTTCAGTTTTTGGAGGTAAAATTTTCTATATATTTGGATAGGCGTGTTTTCATAATGAAATTTCTTTCCTTCAGGAGCTCGACGTGCAGAATAGCTAAACGGGAAGTCACAATTAATGTCTCCTTTAAAAAATAAATCCAGTATCACACTGTAAACGCACAGAAACCGAAACGTTTTGTTTTATAATCTGGAACATGAAGTACATGTATTGAGTAAGATCATTTTTCTCCATTTATAGTCGTTTCTAGACTAGCTACAAGTCGGATATCGGCAATATTATTTTCATTAATGAATCTTAATCAAGTACCAATGAATTAAAGACCATCTACTGCCCATCTGTACTGCTTTCCTCGCAGCAACCCATCTTGGAGATGTCATGCAGAAGCCAGATATCAAAGACTGTCTATACAAGGTATCATAAAATACCGACAAGAGAAAGAGCCTATCTATGCGCAGGCATATTAGAGATGTTCCGAAATCGAAAGCTTAAACTTCAATCTGCTTACTGTAAAAAATCTGCTGACCATAAAAATAGGGTTTTTTTTTTTTTTTTTTTTTTTAGCAGAAAATAAGTCAAATTTTCTCCCGACGTTGTTGTGACGTTGTTTGAACATTGTATGTATTTTATACAAAAAAAACAACAACAAAAAAACCTACAAATGTCTCCACAAATTACAGTATCTGAATGAAAGATACAGTAAAACCTCAATGGCTCGAACATCTTTCAGACCATGGAAATTTATTCGAGTCATGGGTAGTTTGGCGCCAGATCAGCAGGCAAATGGTGATAATTTAGGGAAGTCTTTTTTATCTTCTATGTATTAATTGTATGTTGAATTTACTCATTAGAATCGCCTCAGTGAGACACACACAACACACAATTTCATGATAAAATAAGAAAATATCCCGAAATATTTGTTTTCATGAGCTATCGGAAGAATTTCGTAGGGACTAAAAAACGAGTTCGAGTTAGCTATAGTAAATTAGCCATCGGTGATAGAGCTATTGAGGTTCGACTGTATGCAGTAGTATTATAAAGCAATTTTACACAATCATTCATTAACCCTTTCATCCCTACAGACCAATACAAATACCTTTGCAAACAGTGCAGATACAGATGAGAGGTCTCATCAGGATCTACATATTTTGCCACACTGTTGTTGATTTTCGACTGAAATCTCTATTGGCTACAATGGATGAGGACCTGGATGGGAGTGGGGGCGGGGGTACCAAAAATCGCTATTCATTAAAATTCTAGCCCTTTAATCAGCAATCGATAAAGCAATTTTCACAAAAAATAAGTATATTTTGGATTCTTTGGGCTTAATCGTTGAATTTTACATCACAAAAATCAGTAGTCACTAAAATTTTAGGCCAAAAGTCAGCAGTCAATAAAAAAATTAGGCCATTAATCCGTAGTCAATAAACCCCATCCAGACCCTCATGAATATGTCCACGTTCAGACATGGAAGAGTCCATTTCATAATCTCAGGGGTGAAAGGATTAAAACCGTTATTTATCAAATACTAGTTTCATTCTGCTTTTAACCGTCGACTCTGCGACCGTCGATAAATTCCATGAAACCTTTTTGTTCTTTTGATCAATAATTCTGAAAAATCCATTTTATTTATCGGTGTGCTGTTTTCCTACAGTGCTATCATAATGCGCACTGAATAACCAAGTATTCGCTTTTCGAAAAAAGAATGTCGTGATTAGTGTCAATGTTTGCTGCCTCCATACACTGGTTTGAATTGGCATTTCTCTGTACAAAGATATCATGCCATATTACCTGAGCCGTAACGTCAGTAAACGTACCTTCGGACGTTCAGGCCCCGAGGTTATAAAACTTTTTTTCATGCTCAACTCAGCTGAGCATGAAATTTTCTCTGCTAATAAATATGAAAATTTCATATTTATTAGCAGAGAAATTTTCATGCTCAGCTATGTTTAGCAAGAAAGAGTTTGCAATTGTTAGTAATTTGAGATTTATTAGCAGGACAAATTTCATACTCAGCTGAGTTGAGCATGAAAAAAGTTTTATAACCTCGGGGCCAGAGCGTGCGCTTTCGTGCACTCTGATCAGAATCTTCACTGGATGCTTTTTGATAGCTAAGTATGCAAAGTGTATTCATGCAGAGAACAAAGACTCTGATCAGACAACGGGGATGTGCCGGCTGATTTGAGCCTTCGTTTGATGCACATGTCAGAAGGTACGTATTCCCACGTTGAGTCTCACTGATAATTTAACCTATAACGTTAATAGATTTTGAATGCCTCTTAAAGCATGTATGACGACTAGAAATTTTAAGATCTCATTCCATGTTTGTTCTTAGATATGCAACAATTCATCCGCTAATTTTAATACAAATTTTTTCTGATATATCGACAATCTAAAATGCATTGCAGTATAAGATAATACATGTAGTATTAACGGCCCTATGAACAATATAGCGAAAGGTTGCTCTATCCTGTATGTTGTGATACTTCACTAAAATGCCGGACACTGCGAGTGGAAAAGAAACTGACAGTGGCAATAAATACAAGTATTAACTTTTTTTTTTTTTTTTTTTTCAAAAAGCTGGCGAATCGTTTAGCTTCAGCAGTTGCATGTACGCATAATTAGACTTATCATGACACGAGAAGTTGTGTTCACAATAAGAAATAATAAAGCGGAGGGCTTGATCACTTGATAGTATACATGTATGTCAGTATTAAAAAGAAATCCACATAATGAACTTTACTTCGAAATAATGATTTGTATGTACACTAAACGTGAAAATGGGGTGAAGTAGAATTTTTAAAATTTAATTTTGATTATTTTTTTTTTCATGGGTACCTAAGAATTGTGAAACCAACCACGCTACCCGCTGGAGGAAGGGCCGGTAACTTTCTATATAAAGATGTGCATTAAAATTCCGCGGTTAAGACCACCTTTGGTACTGTCAAAAGTGTCCTATTAGCGGGGCGGTCTTAAAACTGAAAGTAACACATAGCTCCACATAAGATGTTTTTTTTCAGCCAAAAAATATTGATATATTTCTTACTTCTCCACAAAAAATTATGTTGTGGTACTCATTAGAAGCGTCTCGCTGAGGCGCTTCTAATTAGGCCTATCCACAACATATTTTTGTGAAGAAATAAGAAAAATATTATGCAGATAACCCCTTTTATCCGGAGCTATCCCAGCTAGCATTCTTTATAAATCTACAGCGGGCCGTTATCGGCCCGTCAGCTACCCTGACGGGCCGATAACGACCCGCTGTAGATTTATGTGAATGCTTACTTGGATGAAGATAAACAGGGGTTGGCAAATGCTTGTCTTAATAGCGGAGTGGTCTTATTTTCGAGTGGTCTTAATAGCGGGATTTTTTATTGTACATGGTTGCGCCAAATATGGAAATGGCATGACAGGCGGAAAATGCTTTTTAGCATGAATTTGGGCGAAACGTCTTGAAAATGCTGGTTCTAAATCGTTGAGAAATTTGTGTGAAGCTACAGTCAACCCTTTTTATACCGACATTCGATACAACGACAAAATTCGTTATAATAACAATATGACTGTCACGAAACCTTCCCCTTAGAGATAACAATTAGTCACAAAGTATGCAAGAGTACTGTATTCAGTACTTTAAAGAAACATGTTTTGGATATTTGTTAGAATCGCCTCAGTCAAATATCCAAGACATATGTTCTTTCAGGAAATAAGAGCAGAACAAGACCTTTCTTACACCTCAATCTGCCCATTAAGTATTCTATACAACAGCAAATTCATTTTAATGGCAACTTCTTAGGGAACAAATGATGTCGTTGTAACGCGGGTTCACATGTCAATGTTGAACCGGTTAGGAAGACAGATCATATATAGGCTGCGTCAAGCGAAAAGTGCCTTCAAACATGTACACAATGCAAAGATTATGATCACCATGCACTTGCTCAAAGTACCAGCCGCACCTTGCTCTCCATTCATATATTTTGTAGTATCCAATGATTCTGTTAGCGTACAGTGAAGGCCCTGATCAGACTGAGCATCCTCCGGGTCTTCGCTATCCGCCCATGACCTGAGGACACATTTTCGCTTGGTAGGGTTTATTTTTTCTCCTATTTTAGTGTGTGAAAAAAGGGTAGGATGTTCAGTGCTCCAGTAGTTCCCTACGCTCCCAGCGAGCACATGGTATTTATACAACGTCGGCTCAACGTCGATGCAACGTCATGACGTTGTATTAACGTCTTGTGTCAGCTGGGCTAAATTTGGGTCAGTCAGCCCTTCCTCATGGAGACCCTGAGTTCAACCTACAGGGAAACAACGTTCCAATTAAGCTAGTAAGCGAGCCTTCCACATTTTCGCCCAATCCTCGCATACCCCTCCCCCTAAAAATGTAAACCTTGAACTCCCTAGTCATGCAGAAATTCGGGGGCGAATTGGATTTCCTTCTTTTAAAAAAACATGGAAATCTATTCGGAATACACAAAGGATTTCTGTACTTGTCATCATGTTTGCCAAACTGTGATACTTACGTCATGCATCTATTTTTAACCAGTTGTTTACGAGCGAAATATGAGTCACGGGAAATGGGACAATGCGGTTGCCTCCCCTAATTACTTGTTACTCTCTTCAAAATGGTATATTTGATAAATTAACGCCAATTAAAGTCACAAGTTGGACCCATTTCATAATTTTATGCCTCTGACAGAAAATATGTTCTTATCATAATAGATAATATTACTTTAGAAGTTTGGTTCTCCGAAAGTGTCAATATGTATGTACTAGTAACCTCCCTTCCTTGAGGACAAAGTTCAATGTGTTGACAAAGAAGGGTATTTCCTCGTTGAAGTTTGTTATACTTGTTTATTGGTTCTGTTAAGACAGCGTTTTAGAATACCGTGTGTTTCTTGAAAATAAAAAGAAAAAAAGACATAATTTACTGTTGACTCGATAAATGATCTTATTTCACTGAGACGAAGGTAAGAAAATTAAATTTTATTATTATGACTAAGTGGAGTAAAGAAACCTTTGCTATGTATGTCACTAGGCCTACTGACTCAAGTGTCTTTGTTTAAGGTTGGGCGCATTAAGTGATAAAACTTTTAAAATTTTATACTGAAGATTGTTTATAGAAACTCTGTATCACAGATATACATGTATACACGACTATAACAATATAATTAACATCAGTATTCGGTGGTAGGGATGCAAGGAACTCGACCTGAATTCAAAGCTCAAGACAAGGCGCATTTTTTAACCAAAAATATTGATATTGTTTATTTCTCTTCGAAAAACATGTTGTGGGTTCTCATGAGAAGCGCCTCGCTGAGGCGAGGCGCTTCTCATGAGTACCCACTACATATTTTTTCGTGGAGGATAAGAAAAATATTTAGGCTACCTAATATCGCTCTTATCTGGAGCTATGTGGCCCCGCTTGGAAAGTTTGAGGGCATTGCTCTTTTCTCTGCAACTCTGGTATCACGACCTCATCTTTTTGTTCCCGATTTTGTTCGTATGCTGTGTGGGAAAAGAACCAAACATTTATGTAGGCTCTTGATCCCGGGGCCGCACGTTAATACCTTACCCAGAGGTCGTTAGGTCTCTGTGACTACATCTGAGACCCCGACTGAGACTGGATTGAAATTGATTAAGGCCACTAAGGGGATTACGATCGAAAAATTAATGGGATGCGGGGTTCTGGGGGTCGGGGAGTGTGTCTTGGCGCATTAGCATACAAAAATAGTTAGGTTGCCTTAATTCTCTGTGGTCTGCCCCCCACCCACCAAGGATATCTTTTAAATTGCGAATTGCACCGATAAACAAAAAATACAGTTCTTAGTTCTTCAGTCAGAGCGTGTATGATTTCAAACCATTGTCTGAAAAAATAAAATGTATATATTGCGTAGGTTTGCAATAAAGCTGTCACCATTCTTAACACATGTTGCCTTGTTTACATGATAGGTATAGTATAAATCATCATTTTAGGATCGACATAAGGAGATCCTAAAATAATGATTTATACTATACCTATCATATAAACAAAGAGATAAACCCAGTTTAGTCTTACTTTGCTGTAAGATATCTATTGAAACGATGTCGTTTTTATGTCGAGTGTAAGAACCCACGACTTCGGAGCCCACGACTTCGACACTGATTGTTGCGGGCTCGACCTAGGGCTCTACTCTAGCTTAGAGAGAGAGAGAGAGCAGTTTATTATCTTTCGTGAGCAGACTGAATGGTTACGAAAGGTTACCTCATGCTCTTGGGAAGGTGGGGGAGGTGGACGGAAATGTATGGTCGAGTCCTTCTTTTATATGATTTGATCAACATACGGTTAGGTATACTAAGTTCCCATAGCCCATAGGACTGCAAGTCAAGTAGGTTTGGACATACATGTAGTCATAAACGTAACTAAAATGTTGTAAGTGTTATATATACGAGTACAGTCCTTACCACAAGACCAAAAAATGGTGAAATTTCTGCACAAGCGTCTCTTGCTGCCTTATCACCTTTGATAATTAAATCAAAACAAAAGGCTCTGCTAAAAACCATTAAATCTCTCATCAAGCTATATCAAATGTCAACTTTCCCCCTCAGTTCTATATGGAGCTGTATATACTTGCTGGTACAGAAAATATTTTCATGGTGTAGAGAGTTTATAATTAATTTATTCCAATTTCTTCTTATTGTGTGTGTGTGTGTGTTTTTTTTTTGTTGTTGTTGTTGTTGTTGTTTTCTCACTTGTGATTTTGTGTGATTTGGACCAAGTAAGTGGAAAGGGGAAAAAAAAAAAAAGAAAACATGATGTCTGCACAATTTATTTTTAATGAATTTGGCAGCACATGATGACACCAACACTACTACAACAACAACTACTACTACTAATAATAATAAAAATATTTTAAAATAATTAAATTAATAATAATAATAATAGTAATAGTAAAGTCTTTTTCATTATTATCATTATATTAAGCCTAATAAAAAAATGTGTGTTTCAGGTTACATGGAATTTTAAAATAAGGACGGTAGACCTGTTGGAAAATACATTGTAGTTTTATTTTGTTAAAAGTTTTTATATGAAGTTAATAGGAAAACAATATGACCGAACAGGGAAATCCACCCCCCCCCCCCCCCCCCAAAATCTAAAAACTTTAGGGTCGGTGGTGAAAAATTAGGCACAGTTGGGTTACCTGAAATACACACTTTTTAGATCACCTGAGCCTAAGGCTCAGGATGAGCTATTGTGATCACTCTCTGTCTGTGATCTGTCCGTCCGTCTGTCCGTCCACATCTTTGAACAACTTCTCCTCTGAAACCCCTGGGCCAAATTTCTTCACACTTCATGCGGAGCCTTAAATTAAGGGGGGATTGAAAATTTGTACAAATGGTCATGGTCCATTAAGTAAGATGGCCGCCATGCCCATATATGGTAAAAACACTTAAAAATCTTGGAGTATAGCATCGGGAACTCAAGGTCTATCAAGTTTGTTCAAATGATGATCCTAGGCTGACTATTGACCTTTTTACGGCAAGATGAAATTTGCCTACCTGTGCATTAATTTGTATGGTTAAAATATTGAAACATGATTTTCTCAAAATCTGTTGAAGACTAATGGCTGAAACTTACACTTTATAATCAAAGTAGCAAACCCTTTCAGTTACAATAAAAAAGTTTTGCCCCCCAGGATTATCTGCCCTTTTCCCTGGGCTATATACATGTATAAAATCGTTTAATCTTGAAATGTCTTCTTCTCTAAAACTGCTGGGCCAATTTTCCTCAACCTTTATGTAGTGTCTTGTCTTGAAGGGGGTTTGAACATTTATGCAAATGGTCATGACCAGTTAAGTAAGATGGCCGCCATGCCCATATATGGGCAAAACACTTAAAACTCTTCTTTTCTAGAACCATGAAAGCTTTGACGCTGAATTTCGGTATGTTGCATTGAGGACTCAGTGGCTACCAAATTTGTTCTAATAATGACCTTAGGTTGACCTTTGATCTTTCTATAGCCAGGTAAAAATTGCGTCCCTGTGGGAAAATATTGAAACAAAAATGTTTTAATGGCTAATGGCTGACAATGTATGATCAAAATAGCAAATCCTTGTAGTTATAATGAAACTGTTGTCCCCCAGGACTATTTGCCCTTGTCCCTGGGCTATATACATGCATAAAATTATATAATCTTTAAACGTCTTCTTCCCTGAAACCATTTGAATTTTTTTTTTCAAACTATATGCGGACCCTTATGTTAAAAGGGAATTGAAAATGTATACAAATGGTCACGGTCCGTTAAGTAAGATGTCCGCCATGCCCATATAAGGTAAAAAACACTTAAAAAAAATTCTTCTACAGAATCAAGCAAGCTTTGAGGCTGAATCATCATATAGCATCAGGGACTCAAGGTCTACCAAGTTTGTTCAATGATGATCCTAGTATTATCTTTGACCTTTGTAAGGTCAAATTTGTGTTCCCATACTTTTGTATGGGGAAAATGTTGAAAAATAGTCTTCTCAAAATGTATTAAAGACTATTGGCTGAAATTTTCAATGAAGTAAAACTTTTTAGTAACGATCAAAATTTCATCCTCCGTGAATTATCTGCCCTTGCCACTGGGCTATATCCAAGTATAAAATTCTGTACTCTTTAAAGGTCTTCTTCTCTGAAACTATTTGCCCAATTTTCACCAATTTCACATGGGGCCTTCTGTTGAAGAGCTCTTGTCAATTTGTTCAATGGTTCCATCATTATACAAGATGGCCATCATGCCCATATATGGTAAAAAAAAAAACTTTTTTCTCTCCAGAACTAAGAAAGCTTCGAGGCTGAATCTTTGGATATAGCATCAGGGACTAGGTCTACCAAATTTGATCAGATGGTGATCTTTGAATGACTTTTTTCTGGCAAGGTCTAATTTGTATCTCCAAGCAGATTTTTGAAACATCATTGTTTCAAAACGTATTAAAGACTAACGGCTGGAACTTACCATGGGGGTAGGGGGGTAGTTATCTGCCTTGCCTCTGGGCTAGTATATACATGTATAAACTCGTGTGATCTTTAAATGTCTTTTCCTCTGACCAATTTTCACCAGACTTCACATTGGCTTTCTGTCAAAGGGGTATGGCAATTTTGTTCAAATAGTTCTGCACTATTAAACAAGATGGGCACCATGATGTCATTTCTTAAAAATCCTGTTCTCCAGAATCAAGAAAGCTATGAGGCTGAGTCTTGGTATATAGCATCGGGGACGCAAGGTCTACCAAATATATTCAAATGATGATCCTAGGATGACTTTCATCGGGGACGCAAGGTCTACCAAATATATTCAAATGATGATCCTAGGATGACTTTCAACCTTTTAAGGGCACAGTCAAATTCCTGTCCTCTTGCTGTGGCAATACTGGAAGAATTTTGCATGGCATCTGCAGATATGCAATGGCCGATTTGCTCAGGTGAGCGAATCATGGCCCATGGGCCTCTTGTCTATTTTAGGCCTAACTATATTTCATTTATTAATGCTGATAATTATTATCACAATAAGAAAGTAGCTAGGCAATGAAAACATTTTTTTTCATATATGCGAACAGCGAAGGATCAGTACATACTCATCAGGACAATCTTGTTTTGTTGGTATATTCTACAGTCTCAACAATTCTACAAGTGGATCAGTGTATGGCCCAGATCAGACTGTGCAGAAGTTCAAGGTGGTCTGGGCCTTGATTTCACATAATTATATGACAAAACCCTTTTCTTGTGGCATTGTTTTAACAAATAAGGATAATAATAGTATTAGAAATAAGAAGACACAATAGAGGAAAGAGGAATCATTTATAATAATAATAATAATAGTAATAAAATTAATTGTCATTTCTAGTGAGTGTTTTTCTGCTTATTCTGATTGTGACTGCAGGGATTTTTATACCCTACAAGACCTTAGTTCATATTAGATATCTAGTTTCCTGCCTTGAATAAAATAAAATGTTGCCTTTGGAAAACAAAGAACACATAAAAGAATGAAAATCAGAAACTCGGTTTTATCAAGACTTTACAGCACTGTTGTTTGCAAGATTGCATATGCCCCCTAGCACTGGCTTAACGGTGACGCATACCCTGATTTCAGTTTCGGAAAAAAGAAAGAAGTCACAAGGGGCAAGATCAGGTGAATAAGAAAAAACACTTTCCTTGAATAAAGGAGGTGTGGTAAAACTGTTACCTACTTTTTTAGCAAAAAAAGAAAAAAAAAAAAACAACAAGCAAATTCCATGGGGAATTTATGTCCCCCGCCTTATTTTTATTTGAGGTGTTAAAAATGGTAAAGTTAACCAGAGGACCATTGGTCCTGTATCACTTACCTAAGTATTGAAGCAGGAAACCTGTGATAAAAAATAATTTCACAAGATTCTGAAAAAAACACATGCATATCTTCAGATCATCCTTAAATCACCTGTAAAGTTTCAAAAGGATCGGCTTAAAACTGTGGTCGGAGTTACGGGGTCAAGGTACCTGCTCCCTATACGCTTCTGTAGTATTAGAACTCAATAAAATGTCTAAGTTAAAAATGTGGAAAAAGTGATAAAAAATTATTTCAGGATTCTGAAAAAAACACATGCATATCTTCAGGCCATCCTAAAAGCCCCTATAAAGTTTCAAAAGGATCGGGCAAAAACTGGGAGGAGTTAAGGGGACAAGGTACCTGCACCCTATACACTTCTGTAATATTAGAACTCAAAAAATGTCTAAGTTAAAAATGCGGAAAAAGTAATAAAAATTTATTTCAGGATTTTGAAAAATCCACCTGCATATTTTCAGGCCATCCTAAAAGCCCACGTAAAGTTTCAAAAGGATCGGCCAAAAACTGTGGGAGGAGTTAAGGGGACAAGGTCCCTACTCCCTATAGACTTCTGTAATATTAGAACTCAAAAAATGTCTAAGTTCAAAACATGTAAAAAGTAATAAAAAATAATTTCAAGATTCTGAAAAAAACACATGCATATTTTCAGACCATTCTAAAAGCACTTATAAAGTTTCAAAAGGATCAGCCAAAAACTGTGGGAGGAGTTAAGGGGACAAGGTACCTGCTCCCTATACACTTCTGTAGTCTTAGAACTCAAAAAAGGTCTAAGTTAAAAATGCGGAAAAAGTAATAAAAAATTACTTCAGGATTCTGAAAAAAACCACATGCATATCTTCAGGCCATCCCAAAAGCCCATGTAAAGTTTCAAAAAGATCGGACAAAAACTGTGGGAGGAGTTAAGGGGACAAGGTATCTACTTCCTATAGACTTATGTAATATTAGAACTAAAAAAATGTCTAAGTTCAAAATGTGTAAAAAGTGATAAAAAATAATTTCATGATTCTGAAAAAAACACACATGCACATCTTCAGACCATCCTTAAAACACCTGTAAAGTTTCAAAAGGATCGGACAAAAACTGTGGGAGGAGTTAAGGGGACAAAGTACCTACTAAAAATTCGGCACCACGCCCCACGGAAAACCAAAAAACAGTGTCCCTCCGCTTTTCTTTGAAAAGGCGGGGGACAAAAAAAAAATGAAGAAGGTGCATTATCATGTTGAAGTCGGACATCTTTTGAACTCTTGACTTGCACCATATCCGATAGTATTGTTTCAATTTCTTCAATACCACAGCTTTTTAGTATTTTCCAGTAATGCTATTACCCTTTTTCACTGGCACCTATATTACATCACATTCACCAGCGAAGAAGATTGTGTACAAAACATTCTTTGGACTTAATTTGCGTTTAGCAATTACTAGTCTTTAGCTGTTGGTGGCACATATTATATTGCTAACCTTCCTAACAGGTTCAGAATAATGAACCCAAATTTCACCGCCAGTGACAACATTTGCAAACTTCTTTTCATCAAAGTTTAGTAATATTTTGAGCATTTGTTTGGCTATTTTATCTCTCTGCTTCGTTTGACCGTCAGTCAACAAATGAGGTACCCACCTAGCAGAAATCTTTCTAAAATTCAAGATATTCTTAAGAATGTAGTGGACTCTTGATGGCGAGATACCAAAAACATTCAAGTTGGTTTATCACGTAATGTATACCTAGCTTATCTTTTAACAATTTCTTTTACTTTAGATAAAATTTCGTCAAAAGATGTAAACTTTGGCATTTCTAATTTGGGTGCATTTTCGATCAACTCTAACCCAGAATCTAATTTCTTTTTCCATCTACGAACTGCGTCATGAGACACATTAGTAGATCCATAAACAACAGAAATTTCAGCAAATATTTGTGTCAATGAACAACCTATCTTAGAGCTATAAAGGCCTGTATTTCCTCCTTCTTGGCAACACTTTTACCAAGCATGTTTTGTTATAGTAGTTGAAAATTGCGTGTTTTGAAATGGCAAACTGTTTATCTTTCAATCAGACTTATTGTGTAGGTATTAAATAGCGCTATACAAGTATGCATTGATTTGTTTCAAGTTGCACGTCGATATCCAGCAATGGCACAGTGAGCAATTATTTTGGATCACCCCTCGTACATTCGCGTTTTAGCTCACCAGTGACCAGTGTAAGCTACTGTGGTCAGTCAATGTCCGTCGCGCGTCATCAACAATTTGTTTTGAAATAAACATCAAAAAGATTGCCTTCACCCCTCGGCCAATTGACCAGACACTTGGTAGGAAGTATCTGGGTGAAACTGTAGAACAAAAAATAGTTAAAATTGTTCCGATCGGAAACCAAAGATGGCCTCCATTATGTCTTGACCACCATTTGAAAATATATTTTTCGCTTCTTCTCCTGAACAGAAAAGCCAATTGACTGGAAATTTGGTAGGAAGCATCTGGGTGACTCGAAGATCAACAGGAGGGCCATCATGGCTCTATATCCCTGACCTGAATCATGTTATATATAGCTAGCATTGCTATCAGGGATGCGGTTCTTAAGGTCATGGTGACCCTGACCATGACATTTTCCCTCACGGTCATCTTGCAAATCTAGTTTGGGCTTCTTCTCCTGGAACGAAAGGGCAGCTGACTCGAAATTTGGTAGGAGGCATCTGGGTGACTTGTAGATCAACAAGAGGGCCATCATCGCCCTATATCTCTGACCTGAATCATGTTATACATAGCATTGCTAACAGGGATGCGGTTCTGAAGGTCATGGTGACCCTGTCCATGACCTTTGCCCTCAGGGTCATCTTCTGGTCAGAATAAACATCCCTACTAGAATTTAGGGTCCTAGCCCAAAGCACTGCTGAGTTATAAGCTTGTTTAGTACTAGAGGTTACTGTGATCATGACCTTTGCCATTAGGGTCATCTACTGGTCAGGACCAACATCCTATCTGTTCAAGGGTTCTAGCCTCTAGCACTGCTGAATTATTAACTTTTTAGTATTAAAGATTATGGTGACCATGACCATAACCTTGTCCTCGGTGCCATCTACTGGTGAGGACCAACATCCCTTCTAAGTTTGTGGGTCCTAGCCCCAAGCATTGTCAAGTTATCAAGCTTTTAAGTACTAAAGGTCCTGGTGACATTGAATTTTGCCCTCAGGATCATCTACTGGTGGGGACCAACATGTCTACTAAGTTTGAGGGTCCTAACCATAAGCATTGCAGAATTATAAGCCTTTTTGATACTAAAGGTCAAGTGACCTTGACCTTTGACTTAAAGGTCACCTACTCTTCAGGCCCATCCTCCCTATTTGTTTGGTAGCCCTAGGCTTAATCATTGCCAATGGCCTTTTACTCTATGTAAAACAAGTGACCTTAGCCCCCATCCCACCCCCACTCCTGGGTGGGGCCTCTTTTCACCCCAGGGTCATAATTGGAACACTCTTATTAGAAGACCTTTAGGCAATGCTACATACCAAATATCAAAGGCACTTTCAGACAAGACGATTTTTTAAGTTTTTTTCCTGTATAAGCCATTTTTGGCCTCAGGGCTATAATTTGAACAAATTTGGCAGTGGTCTACTAGGTGAAGCTATGTACCAAATATCAAAGACCCAGGCCTTCTGGTTTCAGATAAGATTTTTTGAGGTTGTCTCTATATAAGTCTGTGTAAAACATGTCGGCCCCAGGGTGGGAGGGTGATAACTTGAACGATCTTGGTAGAGGTCCACTAGCTGAAGCTATATCAGAGGCCTGAGCTTTATGTTTTCAGACAAGATTTTTAAAGTTTTTCCCTGTATGGGTCTATGTAAAACAAGTGACCCCCAACGCAGAGCCAATTTTGAACCCAGGGCTATAATTAACAACTTTGGTAGAGGTCCATTAGGTGAAGCTATATACCAAATATCAAAGACCTGGGCCTTCTGGTTTCAGATAAGGAGATTTTTTTCAGTTTTCAGTTAAACAAATCTATTTTAGTTCCTGTGACCTAGATATGCAATGGATCAGAACCGTTTCAACAACTTTGAAAGAGGACCAACCAAGGATCATTCCTTTTAAGTTTGGTCAAAAGCCAATCAGTGGTTTAGGAGGAGAGGTCGTTTGAAGAAATTGTTTACTGACGGACGCACGGAAATCAGTCAGTTTGTGTCTACGGAATAAATCCCATGTATACGGAATAAATCCCTGAAGTGTCCATTATTTTAAAACACACAAGTAAACATTCGTCAGAGCGGTGGTCGGATGCAGGCACGCACGCATGACGGACAAAATGTGCTCACAAAAACTCACCTTGTCACAATGTGACAGGTGAGCTAAAAATAGCTAAAATACTTTTTCGATCGGAAATCCAAGCTGGCCATCATGGCTACCATCATGAAAATCTCTTCTGAACGGAAATGACAACTGACATGAAACTTGGTAGGAAGTATGGGGGCAACTTGTAGATCAAAAATAGCTAAAATTGTACCGATCGGAATCCAATCATTCTGTTATGTATTTTCTGTAAAGGTTTATACAAATAAAATAGTGTTTAAATAAAAAATAGTGCTGGTTGTCCTTGGTCAGATCCTATGATCAGCATATACAGCAACATGGATGCACAGACTGATCTGAATCTATGCTGCGAGACATGCCATAATATACCACGCTTACCCTAAGATTTTGGAAAGACAGGCTTGAACAAACAGTGTCGACCCAGATCAGATGCAGCATAATACGGCATCTGATCAAGGTTACACTGTCTGCTACTCCAGCAGTTTTTAGACCCATCAACAGGTAGTAAATTGTACTTGTTATAATTTTAGGATATGTATGGTAAAGAAGTAAAGGTGTCCAACTATTTGGGATAAATACGATGGTCTCTCTCATGATATGCCTGTATTGAATTTGCAATCATGTCCAACAGTGTTGCTTATTTGTTTATTCTATTATTATCATTGTAGAATGCTAAAATAAAATAAAGTAAGTTCTATGAACCCTGGGTTCTTTTTCTTCCATGCTAATATTCCTTCAATCTGCCAGCAAGTACACGATAAGTTAGTATAAACCAACTAGGCTGGGGAGAGAGTGTATTATAAAATAATTTATCTATCACATTAGCAGTTTAAAATGCAAGAAAACAATTACTGTTGACATGTCGGGGTTAAAATAATAAACTACTAGGTTATTTCAGAATGCTGATTTTTTTCCGAAATCTGGTCTTGTGGTACTGTCTGAGTATATAGAAGATACTTGATTGTTCTGTGTGTATTTAGACATGTTGACAACTTGATAGAGTTTAATCTAGTATCTGACCTGGCTACGGTCTGATAAATGTCGCCAAAACACGCCTATTCAAATATATAGAAAATTTCACTTCCAAAAAACTGAAATTTTCGAATAAAAAAATTTGATGTTTTTATATTTCTGCCCAAAACATAGATTGTGAGTACTCGTTAGAACCGCCTCGGCGAGGCGGTTCAAACGAGTACACACAATCTATGTTTTTGAGCAGAAATAAGAAAAATAATGTATACCACTGTAAACCCCGGTTTTACTATATAAAAGTGAGGTTTAAGGGTTCAAAATTATGTAGGCATGTTTTTGTGATGTGTATCATAGATAAACTGATCAAAGATTACGCTTAGTAGATTTCCCCAGTTTTCCGCCAAGGAAGACAACTTTTGTGAGTTCCTGTTTACTTTACCGCATGTCAAACACCATTCGGAAAAGGGGTCTACTCCAAAAGGAAAGATTTTTTTTTAAGAACAGACTCATTTTCAGGAGGGCGGTAAAACCAATTTTAAAGAGTTGCCACCCCCTGAAAGCGGATACCGTTATCCTTAACTCTTTCACTGCCACAGGCAATAATAATAGGCTTTTGCAAACAGCATAGATCCAGATGAGACGGCTCATTGAGCCGTCTCATCTGGATCTACGCTGTTTGACATTCAGTCTTTCAACTTTACATATAAACGTCTTTCCAAGCGATAGTTTGTTAAACAAAATAAAAAAGCAGACGACAAATGTCGTCTGAAATTTGGCACCGAAAGAGTTAAGAGCAGTCCGCCGGTTGTCCATAGCTGGTTGCGAAATTTGCCAGGTATGGCACTTATGATAATTTCTTGACAAAAAAAAAAAAAAAAAAAAAAAAGAAACAACGCAATTTTAACTATGAAAAATCTTACCTTCTAACTTGCGCACATTCGGAACAAAAAAAAAAATCCTTTTTCTTTTTTATGAATACATAAAATACTAATGTCAATTTGTTTTACAATGTTCCATCTTGGACGGCTAGAATCTAAAATATCCAAATTCATTCAAACAAGGGCATACTGTGGCTATAAAGTAGATTAATCAAACAGCGCTCTACAATGTACATAGACCGCACATATAAAACTCAGCTCCCCCCACACACCCCCCACCTCCTCCCGCCCCTTGAACGTGCAGATAGAATGCAAATCGGTATCCAGTGAACGGACAATTTAGTTTTGTGTATCAATTTGGGTACCCACGAACATACGCATATTGTACTTTTGTTTGGAAGCTTTTGAATATTTTAATTTCCGGGTGCTCTAAACGGAACATTGTGAAACAAACTGACGTCAGTATTTTATGTATTCATGAAAAAGAAAATGGAACTTTTTTGTACCGAATTTGTACAAGTTGGAAGGTTCGCTTCTTCATATTTATAAAATGTATATTTTTTATCTATTGATAACCACTTGATATGTTTGATATTTAAGTTAAGGGGTCGCATTTCATTTGTGTGTTGGTTTTTTTTTTTTTGATTGATATTATATGATGACGTGTAGAGATGGCGACTTTAGGAAGCCTGCAGATTCTCTTGAGAGAACGAAATAATTATGTCTAGGTACATGTAGTGTACACAACTGACTTCCGTTTTCAAACCTTTCTGATTGTACCGTACTTGCCCTAAGTAGTTGGACAGACAAGTCAGAGAGATCATCTGGCCCCGAGGTTATAAAACTTTTTTTCATGCTCAACTCATCTGAGCATGAAATTTGTCCTGCTAATAAATCTCAAATTACTAACGATTTCAAATTCTTTCTTGCTAAGTAGAGCTGTGCATGAAAATGTCTCTGCTAATAAATATGAAAATGCCAACTAATGTTGGCATTTTCATATTTATTAGCAGAGAAAGTTTCATGCTCAGCTGAGTGGAGCATGAAAAAGGTTTTATAACCTTAGGTCCTCATAGTGTAAGTACGAGTAGACCGTTATCAGACGCCAGTCATTTATACATTGTTTGCGATTATTCAACCACCATTTTCGATTTACCACTGGACTTGTTAGCAAATAAGATGCTCAAATATTTAGGGTATATACGGCACTGTGAATACACACGGGTGGATTTTCGTATCATAGGAATGAAGTTATATACGGGTATAGTACATGTACTCGTATGTAATCAAATTCTGTTGCATATGAAATATATGGTAACCAGAGAACTTGTTAAGGAGGAATGGTAGATGATAATTCTTGGATCAATTTCTCTATTTCTCTTTAAAATATATGTTGTGGGTACTCATTAGAAGCGCCTCGACCAGGCGCTTCTAACGAGAACCCACAACATATGATTTTTAAGGATCATGCGGAAGAACAAAACTATCAAGAATTATCACCAAATACGCCTCCTTAACAAGTCTCTGTTACCTGTTTAATATTGATTACAGTTGTCTAGTTTCATCATCACGCTCGTATGGAAGTAAATGCAACTGTCTATTGTAATATTGCGGTTGTTTGTCCAGTGATTAATGTGACAAGTTGATATTGCAAAGAAACCCCAGTCAGCCCACAACGTCGCCGCTTTCTAAATACTATTTTCGTTTATGTGTGCATTAAACTTTACTCCACGGAAATACTCAGGTTACAGGTATTTATTTTTTGTTTTTGCACATTTTCTTCTATTTGAACCCAATCAGCTTCACTGTGCGCATTTTGAATAGTCAAGGGTGCAAAGTTCTTTCATGCGGACAACGACGGCTCTAATCAGACTGCACGGATACACAGGCTGATTCGAGTCTTCATTGGGCGCACATGTCAGAAGGTACGTTCTCTCACGTTGCGGCTCAATTTTCAGTATACATTGTCCTCACGATGTTCTTTACCATTCAATTCCATACTTATTTCCTCTTATGTTATTTAACCCTTGGCCTGCTGAACCCGTATTTACCCTGCCTTTGCAAACAGTGTAGATCCAGATCAGTTGGCTTCTAAGAAGCCAACTGATCTGGATCTGCACTGTTTGCCATCCAGTAAATTGTATAGTTCTGCAAATCTAATTTGGTACATGTTGATTGATTCTTATAGTACATGTCATTTATTGACTCTAAATTTCTGTTTGTAGTTGTCGCCTTCAGAGATTATATGAGCCCGGGCGTTTTGTGATTACAAATAATTTCTTAAAGAAAGAAATTAGCGAAAACAGGTAAGACACGACGAATTTGTGTTTAACGCTAGCTTTAAGTGTGTGTGCGTGTGTGTGTGTGTGTGCGTGCGTGCGTGCGTTTCGTTTCGTTTTTTTTTTTCTCTCTCATGTTAGCTTTCAGTTTGAATTCGGAACTTGATGCAGCAGCTTCTCCTTTTGTTCTAGGCAGTGTTTTAGTTGCATTCGAACCCTGTTCATTATGGCGATGTTATGTTGTACATTACTCTTGTCGCTTTAACATGATCGCCCGCAGTTCCTCATTTATTACTAAGTATACTGGAATCTCTTTATAAGACGGTTCCTTACAAGACGGTTTCGGATATAAGACGGTTTAAAGATGGACCTTAACTGTGGTGTATAACGAAAATGCATACTAGAAAATTATGTATAGATTGTATAGTAAATATGGTAATTTTTCTATATAACCTATACAGTATTGTTTGGATTCAACATGTTTGTTTAAGCTAACACGGTTTCATGGTTTTAATTAACAGACATTCAATTTTCATACTTGAAAATACTTGTCTTTATTTATTTGTTTTTTACATACAAATGATGAGATGGCTTTATTGTTAGATTTAATTATATTAACATAAAGTTGATTAAGGATAAATTAATACATGCACTTTGTATCAAACAAATCGTTGTTATGTTTGAATCATGCCATAAGCAGATGGTGTTCGGAGTATTTGCGAACAGTAAAGATCCAGATCTGTTAAGAAGCCATACAGTCTGCTTCCGGGATTTTGCTGCACGTCATTATATACTACTGTACACAGCAATTTTATACATCACGAAAACATGCCTTTATATTTTTGACCCTTTAAACCCTACTTTTATATAGTAAAATTGGGGTTTACACATTAGTTTTTCTTATTTTGCTAAAAACATAGATTGTGGATACTCGTAAGAACAGCCTCACCGAGGCGGAACGAGTACCCACAATATTTTTTAGTACACATTTGAAAAATATCAGATTTTTTATCTGAATATTTTCCTTTTTTGGGTTGTAAACTTCCCAATATATTTGCATAGGCGTGTTTTCGTAGTGTGGCGGATAACGAAAGCCCTGACTGCGCGGATTCGGAGGCTGATCTGGGCCTTCACTGTCCGTATATTCCACGAAGACCCCTTTTCTCATTGCGAGGGTCATTTTTAGCCTCTCTTTACGAAAACATGCCTATATAATTTTAATCCCCTTAAAGCCCACTTTTATATAGTAAAATTGGGGTTTACAGGGTATACATTATTTTTCTTATTTCTACTCAAAAACATAGATTGTGAGTACTCGTGAGAACCGCCTAGCTAGCCGAGGCGGTTCTCACGAGTACCCACGATGTATGTTTTGAGTAGAAATGTGAAAATATCAGAATTTTTTATCTGAAAATTTTTGGGATGTAAACTTCTCAACATATTTGCACAGGCGTGTTTTCGTAATGAATCTGATAGCGAAAGCCCTGACTGCGCGGATTCGGAGGCTGATCTGGTCCTTCACTGTCCGCATATTCCACGAAGACCCCTTTTCCCATTGCGAGTGCAATCTTTTTAGTTTCTCCATGCAATAAATGCGGATAGCCAAAATTAATGGGCTTTCCCATTCGAACAGCCTCATAAGGACTTTTGACTGAGAATGTGCTACACTATCTAATCGCCAACATTCTTTCGTGGAGATTGATCATGAAATATTTTTTACTGTCATTCTCTCCCTTCCGCTGATTCAAGAAGGCTAGTTGTCAGTTTCTGGCGAAAGAATGTGCATAATACTGGTTAACCGCTTAGAGGACTAAACCTGCCCAGTAAACGTGTATTTAGGTAAACAGACCGCGCTCGACATGACCACATTGGGTTGACTGGGCCGTAAAACCTCAACACAAACAAACAAACAAACACTATCTAATAATTTTGTAAGCAGACAGTTAAGTCCTGATCAGACTGATCGGATGCACAGACTGATCTAGGCTATCGTTGTCCGCATATGCCCTAACATTGTGCGATCCACTTTATCTAGACTGGCTCCAGTTTCTAGTTGACAAAATATTTTTTTCTTATAATCTGTTTAATATTCCTAAAATAAAACCAAAAAATACCATGACTATAAAGGCTGGTCACTAGTGACCAGCCTTTATGTTCATGATATTTTTTGTTTTATTTAGTGGATTATCAAACAGGATTATGAGGAAAAAATATTTAGTTGCTGAAAACTGGAGCTAGTCTACACATTGTCTTGATATGTTCTAATATATTTCATGCATTTGTAATGTTCATTTATAACACTGGTTCTTCTATATGCGCGAATAAAATCTCGTCATTATAAGTTCGGCCTGTTGGTATAATGTGGTAATCCATGCATACG
>OZ024822.1:57523204-57585704 GCA_964016985.1 Anodontia alba
CATGCAAATTGTCTCCTAAGGAGGCAGTTTGCATGAAGTGCCTAATCCTATTCATAGGAGAAATAAGAAAAATACTTCAAAATACCGTCTGCTGATTTTTTTTTTTTTTTTACCCAACATGCAAATATGCGTTACGTGTTTAATTGACATGCCACTATTTCGCTTTTTGTCGGGTCCATACAAAAGCAAGTGTCACTGATCAGTTTTGTTTTCATTTCTGGTCAGCGGCCTTCAAAGGTCGATCGCTAAATTGATTTTTGAATAATTGATCACTAATCAATTAGCTTGGTCATCTAATTGTATTGTTCATATCTAGTTATGACACCTTTGCTCATACCAGCAGATCAAAGTAAGTACATAATTGGTTCCGCTTTGAGATACAGGTGACAGCTCCATATAACAATAGGGTTGTTATTTTGAAAATTTGAGTAATCAAGCATCTGATTGGCAAGATTCACTTCAAAGCGATGTTTTACTATATAATGGGGTATCAATCAAGTGCAATATCAGTTAGTTGTTCAGTGTTGCTGCAGACCAGATTTCAAGAAATATATAGTAAACGTCATGGAAACTCGTAAGTCTAGTTATCTCTCTCTCTCTCTCTCTCTATCTCTCTCTCACGAAAACATGCCTATACAATTTTGATCCCCTTAAACTGGGGTTTACAAGGGAATACATTATTTGTCTTATTTCTGCTCAAAAACATAGATTGTGGGTATTCGTTAGAACCGCCTCAGCCTCGACGAGGCGGTTCTAACGAGTACTCACAATCCATGTTTTGAGCAGAATGTGAAAAATACCGGAAATTTTTATCTGAAAAAGTTAATTTTTTTGGTGGTAAAATTTTCAGTATATTTGAATAGGCGTGTTTTCGTAATTGTTTTGGTGGTAAAATTTTCAGTATATTTGAATAGGCGTGTTTTCGTAAAGCTCTCTCTCACTCTCTCTCTCTTTCTCTCTTTCTCTCATGTCACGTACTCATGGTTACCCCAGGGACGGATCCAGGACTGTTTAAATAAGGGTTAATCAAAGCTCTAGGGGTGGGGGGTGTTTTGATCAAAACTACCGTGTTTAGTCCCAGTAATCGGACTGCCATACAGTGTAGACCCTGAACAGTCGCGCGTTCTGCAGCGTCTCATATGGGTCCACACTGTTTGCCGTTCAACCTGCCACCGTCCCTGAACCTCAATAAATTAGGCGGATAATTTGTTCATATCCGTAGTTGTCGCTTGGTTGGATGACAAGATTTTGCCGAAACTTGATACAAATTGTTGGCAAGGTGTTAAAACAATCATCCATCCCGAAAGTAAAAAAAATATAATTTTTTTTCGTATCCTTGAATTTAATAACTTGGAATGCTCAGTCTGTCTCTGTTTGGGACTACATGTATTATACTTAAACCACAATCTGAAAATTTAAAGAAAACAACTCGAATAGTGGAGTCACCGACCTACAATTGTTAGCTGGTTATTCACATCATATATGCGCCAGTGTCGTTGCACTTTAAAAAGAAACTTGACTCCTACTAACTCATTTATGCCTGGCATCCCATAAAAGAGGCATTGCCAAACAGTGTAGACCCAGATCAGACGCCGCAGAACGCGACGTCTGATCAGGGTCTACACTGTTTGTATTAACTAGCGGAATCTCTTTAAATTATGATAATATGAATTAAGGCTACCCAGACACTCCTGCTATTAGAAATGGACATGTCCAAAAGGTTGAGGATAAAGGGGAGAATCCACTTGTCACCCATGGGTTAAATATACCTTAGGTATTCAGACAGATAAGTCTATATACAATGTAGAGCCAGACAGACAACAAACGACACAGGCCCAGTTCAGAGAAAGGTGGGGTGGTGGGGTGGTAGTCTAAAATGGATCTTTAATGTCCACACATAACTTGAAACACCTTGCGTACCATAATTAATGTAATTATTCGGACACCTACCCCTGGCTGTACGTGTCCTAATTTTTTACTGCTGAATTATATCATTTACTGTAATTGTTCTGTTTACTAATATTGAACTAATATAAATTTACCTGTTGATGTATTTGAAAATGCTCCATGAGTGACAAACAGTGTAGACCCTGAGCGGACACTGTAAAACTCGGCGTCTCTTCTGGATCTACATTGTATGCTGAGATCAACCATATGTGTCCTGATACTTAGCATAAATATGGTAAACCTAACTACTGGGCTTATATATATTCCTTTTACTGTCTATGAGCGTAAAAAAAAACAAAACAAAAAAAAAACAACAAAAAAAAACACTTGACTGAGTGGTAAATAGTGTAGGCCCTGATCAAACACCACAGAACGCGGCAAATAGTGTAGGCTCTGATCAAACGCGGCATTTGATCAGGGCCTACACTATTTTGTCAAGTGTTTTTTACGCTTTTATGCTGGGTCTATATATTTTTATTTATTTATTATTTTTTTTTTTTTTTTTGATCAACCATGTGTAACCATTACTTAGGTTATTACAATCTGAGGTTTAAATGGCTTTATTTTTATATTTACCGCTTACCATCAGAGCAACTTAGCTGTCGAAAATGTCAGCCCTAGCTGGTTACTTTCACAGAAAATTCCGAATATCATCTTGTAGGTAGTAACATAACAAACTATTATCTAATAAATGAAGTAATTTGTTTAATTGGAAACTTGCAGCAGTTTCTCTAAACCTGTGAAAGTGTCATATTAAAATCATTAGAGTCTGTCTACATTACACATTATTTTTTCTTGGCTCTATTTCGGTGAAAACCTTCATTTTGGACGACAGGAAAATTCCTCATTTTCAGTTACTCTGATGTTGATGGCAAATATCAATATATAGGAAAACCACTCAAACATAAGAGAACCCGGATTGCAGTATCTGGTAATTTGTTTAAAAGCAGTGATGGAGTGATTCGGATCAGTCTGTGCATCATTAAGAAAACATGCCTATTCAAACATACTGCAAATTTTATCACCATAAAATGAAAATTTTCAGATGAACATTTCTGATAATTTTCATGTTTTTGCTCAAAACATAGATTGTGGGTACTCGTTAGAACCGCCTCGACGAGGCGGTTCTAACGAGTACCCATAAGCTATGTTTTTGAGCAGAAATAAGAAATAATGTATACCCCAGTTTTATTATATAAAAGTGGGGTTTAAGGGGGTCAAAATTATAAAGGCATGTTTTCGTGATGTTAAGAGGAAAAAACAATAATGAACAAGTATTTGTTACGTTAACCCATTTAAGCCTAGCGTACCGGTAACATTGGCAAACTATGTAGACCCAGATAAAACGCCACAGGATGCGGCGTCTAATCAGGGTCGGCACTGTTTGCATTAAAAACAGGAAATTCTACAAGTATGGTAACACTGAATACAAATTAACTTCCTGATACCCCTTCTATTGGAAATGGACCTATCCAAAGTGTTAATATAGAAGAGTCCATTCGGCATAAATGGGTTAGTTTCAATCCTGAAGAAACAGTATGATCAGTGTCTAAATTGATTGCTCAGACCCAAGTATTTAGGGTAGACAGGTCCATTTGACATCATGAAAGTCTGACCCCCTTAAACCCCACTTTTAGATAGTGAAACTAGCCTGTACATGGGTATACATTATTTTTCTTATTTCTGCTCAAAAACTTAGATTGTTGGTACTCGTTAGAACCGCCTCAGTACCCACAATCTATGTTTTGTGCAGAAATATGAAAAATATCAGATTTTTTTTTTAATCTGAAAAGTTTCATTTTTTCCTGGTAAAATTTTCATTTTTTCCTGGTAAAATTTTCAGTATATTTGAATAGGCCTGTTTCCGCAATGACTTCCTGAGCACGTGTTCAAAACGGTGCTGACTTGGCTGTTTGATCAGGCACGTCTGTACGAATGTTTAGAATAAATGTGGTAGTGTCTTATAATGATTACTATAATTTTGATAATTATTAAGTATGACGCGATCTCCATAATACACGTGTACAAAAAATCCTGTAATCTTTATATAATTTATTAACAATTGTCGCTAACTTGCATTTTGCATCCTGTTTTACACCGTTACAAAAGTGATTCGTGACTGGCAACAAGGGTGAATACCCCTTTGTCTAGAGCCTTGAATACTATTTTTAAATGGGAATGGAATTTTTTAGCGGAAACACGCTACTTTCAAATTCACATAATGTTGAAAACTACAAATGGCACAGCTACTTGAAGTTAGTTGGTCGATCTATATCTGAATCATGGGTCTATAGGTTGGACGCAACTGCGTTCAGTGTGCGATTTATCTCTTGTGTCGGGAGAGCGGTAAAAAGGTAACTGGCAAACAGTGCAGACCCAGATCAGACGCCGCAGAACAGTTTAGCCATTTTTCTCTAGGAATATGTAAATCGCAAAGCCGGATATACCTAAAATTGAAATTGGACGCTTCCAATATATAGTGTGGGAGAGTCTATTCAGTCTACAATGAGTTAAAGTGTTTCTGTATTTTTTAAAAAAAAATCTGCTGTCGTATAAATTATCAGTAAAGTTTTAAAAATTAATGTCATATCATTAAGCTAACATCGCTTTGAACACCGTGGTCTCTGGACGACCGACGAAACGATGAAATTGCATTGTCTAAAAAGACATCTTTGTCTCATGTGCTTCAAACTCTACTAGGATCATATGCGTAGCGCTCATTACGCACATTACACATATGCGTAGCATGCGTAAGAAAAGCTATTTATAATAAGCTGGCATTAACATAAAATATTTTGTTTCTTTACTCATTACGAAAACACGCCTATATACTGAAATTTTACCACCACAAAATGAAAATTTTCAGGCAATAAATTGTAATATTTGTTTCTTATTTCTGCTCAAAATATAGATTGTGGGTAATCGTTAGAACCGCCTCGACGAGGCGGTTCTAACGAGTACCTACAATCTATGTTTTTGTGCAGAAATACGAAAAATAATGTTTACCCCTATAAACCCCAGTTTTACTATATAAAAGTGGGGTTTAAGGGGGTCAATTATATAGGCATGTTTTCGTGATGATAATGGCTGCTCTTAAAGGAAAGAATTGGGAGCAACTTCTTTTCTTTAAAATTAGCCCCTATTTTTATGCGATTCTAGGCATAATTTTCGAGATAAATTATTTCCTTCACGAGTAGCCCTTATTTTGGAAGCGATTTTTAGGCATGGTTTTCGAGATTTGTTTTGAATGTGCGTAAAAATAATTCCGTTCTGGCCTCGCCACTAAGGATTGCTCGGTACATTAAACCAGCGCATGAGAAAATGTGCATTCCATCACGAAAACACACCTATATAATTTTGACCCGCTTAAACCCCACTTTTATGTAGTAAAACTGGGGTTTACAGGGGTATACATTATTTTTCTTATTTCTGCTCAAAACATAAATTGTGGGTACTCATTAGAACCGCCTCGGCGAGGCGGTTCTAACGAGTACCCACAATCTATGTTTTGAGTAGAAATATGAAAAATATCAGAATTTTTATCTGAAAACTTTCAGTTTTTTGGTGGTGACATTTACAATATATTTGAATAGGCGTGTTTTCGTGATGCGGAGATGTGCGCCCAGTAAAGACTCAGATCAGCCTACACAACCACAGAATCTGATCTAGGTCTTCGCTGCCTGCGGATCCTTGGCTGTTTACAAAGCGCTCGGCGAAGACTCTGATCAGAGTACGCGGACAGACAGACTGATCTGAGTCTTCACAGGGCGTACACTTCAGAAGGTACATTGCTTCACATGACGGCTCATTAATGTGTTCTGTTTCAGAGAAAATGTACGGTTGGGAACGGTTATCACGAGCTTGCGGTCTTGGGTGTAAGATGTTATGGCCATGGGGTGTCACTAGTGAAACACTTCCGTATGATGCAGTAAACAAAGACGACCTCACAGAGCCAAATGCAAACGAGACGGTGACGTCAGAGCCACAACGACCCGTATGGGCAGATTTACAAGTTGGTGCGCCAATTGTCAAGAACAAGTCTAGTAGTTTATTAAACGTGAAGACTGGGAGTTATGAGAGACTAACGGCTAGCACCTCAAAGTTAGATCAGAAAACAGAAATCAGGAAAGCAAGTTTGAAAGATTCTGGTTCGAATTCAGCGTCTTCCAGTAATGAAAGACTACAAGTTTGTCAAATGGTGACAACTGTCTGAAACTCCAATATGTTTCTAGCCATATATTGGTATATTTATTGCCATGTAACAGAGTAACGTAATAAAGTTACTTGGTGTCATGTTGTGGGAAACCATAATATGTACCGATTTAATGGTGCTGATACTGTCGTTCGGTAGGAATGAACAATTCTATTCCACTTTTATTATATGAATGGACTTTAATTTAAGATTGGAAGGACTGGGCAAAACTTGTGAGACGAACCAACATTACTTAAGAAAATGGATCTGTTGTCAACGAGAAATTAAATATTACCGTTTTTTTCCAAGTTGTTGGTGCCAGTGAAAACATGGAATATGGAATACTTGGAATTTACCGGAATTTTAAAATGGCATCATAATTCCAGATAATTTTTTTTTCTCACAAAATATATTGATAATTTTCATTTTTCCACGAAAGCATACGATGTAGATTTTCATTAGAAGCGCCGCTTCTAATGAATACCTACAACGTATGTTTTCATGGAGAAATGAAAAAAAATACATCAACAAATTTTATCAGAAACCACAACATGTTTTAAAGGAGAAATAAAAAAAAATCTGTTACCTGTTTTCTGGAGCTCTGATGCAAATCAACGTAATGCGACGCGAGAAAAGGACTCTTATCGCATATTTGGGCAACGTAGGTCCAGATCAGCCTGCATACTTGAGTTTCTGATCTAGGCTTTCCTTGCCCGCTTACATGATCAATGAACAATGCAGAATATATCGACGAACATCCTGAGCAGAGCCTTTTTTCTGTTCGCACGTGATAAAAGGGCCTTTTTTCCCGTGTTGAACAATAAAATATGTTGTAAATCATTATCCTAGTGCTACGTGCTCTAGAAGGCGTTTTTATTATCATCAGAGTGCATATTAATCTTTTAAAACCTCGAGCAGACTTGCAGCAGAGGACATGCTATTTTTAATATTACAGAGGAAATAAGGGTTGACATTTCGTTTGAATCGTCTGTCTAGCAGACGATTCGCATACAATGTCAAGTCCTTTTATCTGAAAAAAAACAATATTTCAGAATGTCGTCTGCTGCAGTTTGCTTAGCGCTTTAAGGGTTAAAGGAACCATTTGTTGTGCAATAGCCAAAAAATGTAAATATTGTAAATAGCATCTGGTAAATTTGATCTTTAAATGGGTGATCAATGTTTACAACGATGTGAGCCGGGACATCATGCGAAAGTGCAGGCTTAGACCAACAGCGCATGTATGTATCTAGACAGATGTCTCTGCTACAGACTCGAATTATTGGATTTTAGAACTGTTTTGCATTCATGCGCATGCTGGTCAGACTTAACTGTTCGCATATATCTTTATATGCATTGTGATTTTGAAGTACATCCACTGTAGAACTATTTTTAGTTATGGAGCCAACGTCCTGCTTCGATGGCTAATTTGTGTAAGCCAAGTAAAATTTTCCATACGTATGCCATTACGAGGGTTGTGAAGATAATATTGTTTTTTTTTTTTTTATCACTAGATTGTTAATCAGTATTATATATGGACGTGATTTTTATCTTCTATATTACGAAAAGTGGCTCTTTTTGAAAGAATGATAGACTAGGTAGACTGTGGTTTCGTCATTTTATAACAGTTTATTAATTTCATAGCAACGGATAAGGTGCTTTTTTCATCCGAAAAAATGCTGATATCGTTCTTATTTCTCAGCGAAAACATATGTTGTGGGTACTCATTAGAAGCGCCTCAGCGCTCTGTTTTCGTCAAGAAATAAGAAAAATATTATGTGGATAACTTTTATCTGTAGCTATGAATTAATTTAATAATATATTTTTAGTCAGTTCTGTCAATTGTACTTTAAGACATTCCTGACCTTGGGCTACAGTGTTTACATTTGTCATGTTCCGCAGCATAGTCAAGGCGACTAGTCAATTTAGTCTGTTTATAAATTGCAACACAAACATTTGCGTTTTTAAACATGGTTTTACACTGCTGTAAAGGAAGAATGCATGATCGTCTTTTCTAGAAAACCTTCTTACTTTAAGCTTTAGCAGCCTTGACATGTCCAGATCAATTTTAAAACCGCTATACTGCTCTTCAGCCACAAATTCAGAGTTTCACAAATTGTTTTTTAGGGGTAAGTTTCCCTACAGCCTCAACTTTTTGTTTTTTTTTAACTTTTCCAGCCTTATGTGTTGACTTTTAAAGTAATAGCTTTAGCCTTTAATGAATACTTGATATTTGAATAAACCAAAGATGTTAACTGCTAACAGAACACAGGCACCATGTTTACCCTATATGTCTGGACATCTTTACTCCTTACCATGCTTCTTCTAAAATATTAAGCCCAGTTTACGCCTATTGATGTGTAAACATCTGCTAGATGAATGGCAAATAGTGTAGACCTAGAATAGACGCCGCATTTGCGGCATCTAATCTAGGTCTGCACTGTTTGCCTAGGCCTGTCACAATAATTACGATAGCATTATATCAGTTGTGCCACCAGGAAGCCTGTATTCGGGTATGGGCGAACAGAGGCCTGCGATCAAGCTAGAGCAGGCACAGTTTGCCTACAAAGTTGTAGGATTTAAGACTTAGCACCCTGGGTATAATTTTCAGCAAACAACATTTTGATTTTTTTTTCTTACCAGGATTTACATCAAATTAAGATGTACTGGTACTTTCATATTTTACTTTTCATATTTTTCCATGACAACACAGGTTATGGGTACTCACTAGAGGCGCTTCACAGTGGTGCTTCTAGTGAGTACCAGCAACCTAAGTTGTCATGGAGAAATAAGAAATTACATTATGTGGATACCCCCTCTTATCTGAAAATATTGTCTAAGCAGTCTGAACAGGGTCTACGCTTCATAGATTTTATCAAAGACAGCATTATATAGTGTAGGACAACCTACGAAATGGCATATGCGCCCAGCGAAGACTCAGATCAGCCTGGGCGGATGCCAAGGCTGATCTGAGTCTTTGCTGGGCGATGCCATAAGAATCAGATTAGCCTGCCCAGACTGATTTGAGTCTTCGCTGGGCGCACATGACATTTTGTAGGTTTTGTCTCTTATGTGAGTGCGCGTATCCTGATCAGACTGCAGGTATTACGAGTCGCAACATGCATGAGAAAATGTACTTTCGGACATACACACAGCGCCCGCGAGGTCTGACAGTCTTTGCTGTACCTTGGCGTTCTTTGGATAATCAATGTTTCTCCAATCGGAGAGTAAAGACTGTTCAGACTGAGCAGATGTAGAGGGTGGCGTGAGCCTTCACTTTATGCCAAATATGGTTTCAATTTTCTAATTGACGAAATACGGCTGGGAACCAGAAGCATCAGGTCATCGGACAAGGTTCTGTTTGACCTTTGTTAATTTTCCTCTTGTGCAGTATACTTAGTGTACTTAGTGTCTTAACATTTAAAGTGCCCGTCAAAACTGCAGCAGACGACATTTTTTGTTTATTCAGAGAATATAGTTAAGGCTTAGAATTCACTTCAATAAGCAGACGATTCACTTGAAATGTCAATTCTAATTTGCTCTGAAACACTTTGTCTGGCACTTTATGTATTAAATGAAAAATAAGTTTTAAAAAATCGTTATAATTTTATTTTTTAAACTTAATTTATCTAGATATATATTGCATGCAGTAATTTGGAATTTTGGTCGCAAAACATGATAATCGACTATATTTTAACCCTTGTCCTGCTGAACCAAGATAAGTCCTGCCTTTGCAAACAGTATAGATCCAGATCAGTTCGCTTCTGAAGAAGCCAACTGACCTGGATCTGCACTGTTTGCTATTTAGTATGTGAATTTATATCAACAATTGGTATCAAGTAATCTGCTTGGCTGAAAATTAGAAGTGGCCGTGGCATTTTAATTTATTCAGCATGACAAGGGTTTATCCATTTACTAGATCATCCCACATTCACAAGGTGTACCAGCCACATTTTACCATATGCTCTGTTCAAAGCTTTATTTTACGTGAACACATTGTTGTGCACTTTTCAATATATACTCATGATATTTCCAGATATACCGTCCTTTTCATATTTAACCATTGCCCTGCTTCATGCACTGTATTTACCCTAAAAAATTTGGTCACCTTCATGCACTGTATTTATTCGGACACCCTTCATGCACTGTATTTACCCTAAATATTCGGACACCCTCACTTGACCAAACATTAAACTACAGAACCATTTTATCGCATGTTGACCTGTCTAAAACTGCTGAATGAGTGGCAAACATTGTAGACCCTGACTAGATGCCACATAACGCATTTCTGATCTGCGTCTGCACAGTATGCTGTCTTACTCCGAATACTTACGGTACTTACAGTAAACACAGTGGTCTTAAATTTGCATCACAGTTTAGTAATGGTTGTTCGGCCTATCTGAACCGCAAATACAATTACTGATGAGATTACCACACCCTGCTTACAATAAAGTATACATAGTGCTTAAAGTAGAGTAAGCCTGTATTCGCATCATTTCTGCGATTCGAATGGCTCACAAAGACATTCAAATGAAATGTCAGGCCCTTATTTTAACGGAAAATAAAACAGGAAAAAGAAATGAAAGTATTTTAAAATGTTATGCGCCAGGCACAAAGCCTCTTTGGCATGGGAGGTCCGGATCAGCATCTGTCCAGTCTGAATAAAGCATTCACTGTCCGCTCACAATTTCATTGGGTACTAGAGAAAACATCGAGGGGCAGCAAAAGTACTATATGAGTGAGCGCAAATGCACAGGATTATCTGAACCTGACGCGACTTAAGGAGACTCAATACACGTGGCATATTTTCGCCATTTTTTGCAAGGGGACAACTTAAGTGGTTTCTTGTTTGCCATACTGCATACCAAATCTCTTCTGAAAAAATTCTTTTTAGAGGGGAGAAGACTATTTTGACAGAGTAACCGTTCTTGAAAGTGTATTAGTTCCCCTTAAGTAGTGTTTGCTCATAATCGCCTCTAGCAGGGTATAGGTTCACATTGTACATTGATCTATAACCTTATTTTTATTAACGCTTAGCACTCTGGGTAAAACATTCAGCAGCTATTTTGATTTTTTTTTTTTTCTATTTATTTTTTTTTTTTTTTCAGAAAATAGGCTTTGACTTTTCATGCAAATTGTCTCCTGAGAGGAGACAATTTGCATGAAATGTTAAAGCCTATTTTCTGGGAAAAATACGAAAAATATAATCAAATTGTTTTCTGCTGAATTTGCCCAAAGAGTGGTAATGGATGAGCTGTTATCTTTGTGTGTAAATATCTGATACAGTATCACACAGTGTCCATTTTCTTAAATTACAAACTGTAGTATGTTTGGTGTCATATCATTTTACGTGACTTTTTAGTTTAATTTTGATGTCTTCTGTTTTTCTGTCAATTTTGTAGGTCTTGTTAAAATATATGAACCGAGCTAAAGCATTTCCTACAAGATTCCATGTGTACCCAGCAAAAACTCAGGTCAGCCTGCGCATCCGCGCAGTCTGACCAGAGTTTCTGCAGGGACTCTCTTGGCTGTCAAAGATCCAAAGTGTCTTCAGGCAGACGACAAATACTCTGATCAGCTATGCTGATGCAGCAGACGACGCTGTTTCAGTAGACGACATTTTGAATCATTTTCCCAGCAAATAGGCTTTGACATTTCATGCAAATTGTCAAAGACTATTTTCTGTGAGAAATATGTTAATTTTGATGTCTGACTGCCAAGAGAGTGATAAAGGTTAAGGGAAAAGACAAGACGTGATAATCAGATGTTGGAACACAAACAAATTATTCATTAACTTGTTTAAATTGGGCCACAACGTGAGAGAATGTACTTCATGACACATGCGCCTAGTGATAACCAAACTCAGCCTGCACATGCGCACAGTTATCAGTTATCACTGTCTGTCTGAAGCCTTGAATATTTGGCCACCCAAAGAGCTCCCAGCAAAGGTTGATTAAACTATGTAGAATCGCAGGCTGAGCTGATGCTTTTCAGTGCTTGCTGAAGGTACATTTTCTCTCGTCTAGGTTCCTGGGTCACAGAAAACTAACAAGTGTTAAACGTGCGGACAGAGAACACTCAGATTCAGGGGAGGATTCAGACGGGGGTGGGGTTGAAGGGGGAGGTGGGGGTTCAGTTGAATCCCCCTTTGACTCAAATTTTCATTTTAATGGGAAAGTTTGGATAAACTTGATACATTTGGGACAGTTTTCCTTATACTTCTATTCAACAAGTCCATTTTACTACCTATGATTATGTGTAAAATTGCTGGGTGAGTCTGATCAGGGTCTACACTGTTTGCTCAGGCCTGTCTTTCTGAATACGTAGAGTAAGTATGGTATTATGATTAAATCGACACCCCCCCCCTCCCCCCGCTCAGAAATCCTTCTGGATCCGCCCCGGGATTAGCCTGTATAGCCACACATTCTGCTCTGTTTTGGCTTTTCGCTTAATGTCCTCATACCAGATTGTTCATGTGAACAACGACGACTTATCAGACTGCGAGGCTGCGTAGACTGGTCACTCTGTCTGTGCACGTGGCACATTGTATATTATGTTGATAGCCAGCTCGCATTTTATATGCGCCAGCGCAAGTCGAAACCTACAATAACACTTGTGCGACCAGCGAAGACTCAGATCAGTCTGCGCATCCGCGCAGTCTGATCAGAGTCTTGGCTGATACAGCCTCCGGGCTATCCAAAGAGGAATAAACGAGAACCCTTGGCATATTGTGTGGAAGTACAGGATGATCTGAGTCCTCTCTGGTCACACAGGTCTTATTGTAGCTTTTGTCGTGGCTAATGCATATTTAACCCTTCTCTTGCTGAACACGACAAGCCCTGTTTTAGCAAACAGTGTAGATCCAGATCAGTTGGCTTCTAAAGAAGCCAACTGATCTGGATCTGCACTGTTTGTCATTCAATATGAGAATTTCTATCAAAAACCCGGATCAAGGAATCTGATTGGCTGGAAATTAGAAGTGGGCGTGGCATCTTAATTTATTCAGCATGACAAGGGTTAAGGGGAATGGTACACTTTCAGTAGAGTTAACTCAGTCAACATTAGTTTCGCCTCCCTTCGAAAAAAGGGTTTACTAAAATAGGAAGCACATTGTTTCCTTTTAGAGAAAACCCGTTTTCAGAAAAGGCATAGTCAGTATGCAGCCCTAAAAAATTGTCTCCCTTGTAAAGTCGCTGAAAACCTACCTAGTGTATCGAGTTTTCTAAACTTGACCTCGTCCCAGTAAAATGTACCTCTGGAGATTGACAGCCTGCGAAGATTCAGATTATTTGGCACAACTTTGTTCTGGTCTGGCTCTTCCTAATTCACTGTAAGTAATCTTAAGTCTACGAATATTATGACTGCGAACAGCAAATGACCTGACTAGACTGCACATTAGACTGGTTGGTCTGGAATTTCGCCGACTGTTTATGTTTTGAGGTAATTTTTTGCTGGACAGGGGTTATTATTTATCATTCTTTCTAAACAAAACATTCCAGTGATATATCGTTTTCATTTGTTATTCATTCCACGTCATTGTAAATGGGACATTTTGATACATGTAAACAACGAAGACTGAGGCCTGGCCTCGAGGTTATAAAACTCTTTCATGCTCAAATCACCTGAGCATGAAATTTGTCCTGCTAATGAATTTCAAATTACTAACAATTACTAATTCTTTCCTGCTTAACATAGCTGAGCATGAAAATTTCTCTGCTAATAATTTCATGCTCAGCTGAGTTGAGCATGAAAACAAGTTTTAACCTCAGGGCCAGGAACAGCAACTCCATTAGTTTTCTGCCTTAACGTTAAGTATGCTAGCAAGTATGTATTCAGCAGACGACATTTTGAAGTTTTTTTTCTGATTTTTCCCAGAAAATAGGTTTTGATAATTTATGCAGATTGGCTCCTAAATAAGAAGACAGTTTGCATGAATTGTCTGAGCCTATTTTCTGGGGAAAATAAGAAAAACATCACCAGTTTTTCGTCAGCTGAATTTGCTCATAGAGTGTTGGAGGTTAACTCATTTACGCCTAATGTCCCACAAAACCAAAGTTTTTGTTAGCAATGCAGAATGCAGCGTCTGTTCAAGGTCTGCGCTGTCTGTTAATATGGACTTCTCATCTAGATTGTAAGATTTGAACATGAAATAATTCATGTGGGGAGTTTTAGTAGGACGGGCACGTATATAATCAAGCCACAGTACAGGCGTGGGTGTGGATTGCGCCCACCACCCCCACCCCCTCCACAGACACCCCCGAATAAGGTAACAATATGAAATTGTCCTTGAAGAAAAAAAAAAGATGGCATACTTTTGCACAACCTGTTTTAGCGTATAAAACTATTTCACTTGTCTCAATGGAAAATAAAGTATATGACCGTGTATCAGGTTCATATCATAGTATATGATTTGGTTTATAATTTGATCTGGCTGTGAATCATCTCGTGTGTCAAGTTACCATTCTCGCCCCTCTCCCACATCACCCAAACCCTCACGATAAAATTCCATTGTAGAAGTTTAGGCACAAATAGATCAAAAGCAGATTGATTCCTACTCAGTCTTTGGTGTCACAGACTACCGTATTTATACTAAGTATTCGGACAGATAGACCAGAGTAAACAGTGCAGAACGTGGTGTCTGATCAGGGAGTACACTGTTGACCAGTCATCCAACAGTGTTTAGATACATCAAAAGTAGTCAAACGGACTTGTTCAAAATTTAGGACAAATAACAATAAGTATGGCAAGGAATTAAGTTGTCTGAATATTTAGGGTAAATTCGGTACAGAATGAGATGTTCCACTGTTTACATAATAATAAACAGCTGGGGCTTAGCATTTCCTACAAGATGGCATGTGCACCCAGCCAAGATTCAGATTCGCATGCGCCCAGCGAAGACTCTGATCAGAGTCTTCGCTGGACGCATTTGCAATCTTGTAGGAAATGCTAAGCCTAAATCTTTTGTCTTCGAGTTATTTTAAAGTATAATAGCTGTCCCGTCAGGTTAGATAATGTGATTAAAATGAAATGTGAATAAAATATTTTTGTTGAATCATGTGTATGTTCTTTCTAACCATAGACAAACAGGCTTAAAGGCTCCATATTCCTCAAAACCAGAGGTATAAAACATTGATATACCGGTATGGTATTGATACAAACATATAATGTGGCATCTGACAGCCTGTAAAATTTCAGTTAGTCTTTCGTTTTTTAACTAGATCAAAAATGAACTGAAATGATTTTTTATCGTATCTCTGAATTAATGTTGGCAACATTAATTCAGAGATACGATAAAAAAATCATTTTATTTCAAGAAGAGAGACTAACTGAAATTTTACAGGGTGTCAGGCCTTACATTTTATGATTGTATTAATACCATGTATATATTGGATAATAAAATGTCTATTTTTGAGGAATAAGGAGCCTTTAAAATCCATGAAGGGGATTTGATATTCTTGTTTGATTTTCATCCATTTTTTACAAGGAAAAAAATCTTTGTGACTTCCTGTTTCACTCCCATAGACGATAAGAATAGGTTTTTGCAAATAGCGTAGATCCAGATGAGACGGCTCATAATGAGCCGTCTCATCAGGATCTACGCTGTTTGAGCCGTCTCATCAGGATCTACGCTGTTTGACATTCTATCTTTCAATTTAACATATAAACGATAGTTTACAATCAAATACAAATGTAGTCTGAAATCTGGCACCGAACGAGTTTAAAATGTATCTTGCAAAAATATGTCAACGGAGCATATGTGGACTGCGTATTCATTCAATTTGCACATGGCCTTCAATGTCAACTTGCCGAATCATTGAATACAATAACATATATAGACAAACAACATGAGACTGTACGAAGTCGCTAGCTATAAGGACATTTGCTTTTTGCGCTGATGAGACATTTGCTGTTTGCTTACCTTGCTGATCTGGACATTGACAGTTTCCGGAAGACATCTTTTTGCTTGAAGCGGTTCGAACATGTTTCTACGAGGGTCGTGCAAAAAGTTCTGTCACTAATAGTCTCCCTTTGTTTTATCCCAGACATATTTTAAAACGCTTCACTGCACTTGAATGGTGTTTTGAATAGCTAACGATACCCGTTTATTTCGTGCAAATTGCTTTTCAACTGATCGAGTTATTTCTTGTTACATTGGAACATGGACCAGAAATCTGAAATTCGTAGCTATACTAAATGCCGAATTAGGCTTAATATAGATTCAAAGCAGATATTTAATGAATTGTGTGGTATATATAGACCTCAGATCATTTCAATGCGTACAGCTTTTAGGTGGTTTAAAGCTTTTAAAGCTTTTAAAGCTGGGAAATTTTCTGTTGAAGATGATACCCGTCCTGGAAGGCCTAAAACCTCTGTTACCAAGGCTAACATCGCTGCTGTAAAGATTGTAGTCGAACAAGATGCACGGTTGTCTGTCAAAGATATAGCTAGTTGTACTGGCATATCAGAAGGCAGTGTGCAAACAAATCTGAAAAAGTGTTTGGACCTGAGAAAGGTTTGCGCTAGGTGGGTAACTCATTTGCTCACTGAGGAGCAAAAGACACAACGCCTTAAATGTGCCCGGGAACTTTTAAAACATACAAAGGCTGTAATAGTCGGGTTATTTCTAACTTGCTAACAGGTGTTGAAACCTGGGTGCACATGTTTGAGCCACAAAGAAGGGCTGATTATAAGCAATGGAAGCGAAAAGATCAAAAACGCCCATGTATTGCCAAGAGAACCATAAGTTCGAAGAAGATGTTGTACGCAATTTTCTTTAATTCAAGTGGACCAGTCGTTCAAGTGCCTTGTTCATCTGGTCATACAGTCACTGGCCGATTCTACAAGAATTCTGTACTGACGAAAGTGAAAGAGTTTTACAATAAGAAACGACCAAGCAAAGGATGGTCAGGAGTCCACCTTTTACATGACAACGCCTCCTCTCTTAAGTGTGAGGTTGTTAAGTCTTTTTGGGCTTCTGAAAAGGTGAAAATTTTAAACCATCCGCCTTATTCACCTGACCTGAGTCCCTGTGACTTCTTTTTATTTCCAAGGCTTAAGAAAATGCTTTCTGAACTAGAAGTTCTCTTGGCATCGCTATTTGTCAGTGTCTCCAACAGATACCAAAAAAAAAGACTACATGTATTTATCTGCTTTTCGCGACTGGGTAAAAAGGTTACAAAAATGTGTTTCAGTAAAGGGGGAATACTTTGAAGATTTGTAATAAAATATGTTTGATAAAACGTAGCACTGAAGTAATCCGAACCCAGTGACAAAACTTTGCATAAACGTTTATTTGCATATACGTCAAAAAAGGACAATATTTTACTTACATGTAAATATTTGGACACCTTAATTCTATAACATACTTGTCCTAAGATATTTGACTAACTGTTGTAATAGCTTCATGAGTGACAAACAGTGTAGACCCTGATTAGACGCCGCGCTCTGCGGCGTCTGATTAGAGCGCGGCATCTGATCTGGGTCTGCATTGTTTGATCAGGTGTTTCCCAAAAGAAGGGTAAACACGGTACTATCTTTGGCGAATTACTAGATAAAGGAGGCTTTCCCATTTCCAAGTGCAGCTGTCTTGTACAAATTTATTGTAGCAAGCAAGGTTCATGACAGAATGGGTGATATAATCATTTGTCACATCTCACTGTGGAACGCCCCCTGTCATCTTGATCAGTCGCTGGACTATACTGTGAACATATAGAGAATAATACAAAAATAAACGTCTAAAAGTGAAGCGTGTCCTAATCTGCTTTGCTGCTTAGTAATATAATCAATAATATGAAAAGTAGACTGGAAAATGATAGTTTTTTTTTTTTGTTTTTTTTTTTTTTTTTTGTTTTTTTGTCTCAGTCTTTCCCAAGTCTTAAATACAAATGCACAAGTATTTATCACGTAAATCTAGATAAAAGAAGCCGCTGTATAAGTTAAATTAAGCAAATTAAGCTGTTGTAGTGAAATGAAATGGCTATATACTGCTGTTGCTTACCTTGCTGATCTGGACATTGACAGTTTCAGGAAGAAATCTTATTGCTTTGAAGCAGTTCGAACGTATTTCTGCATCTTATAATCTTATAATATTCTCGGATTAAAAAGGCAATAAACGGACACTAAATTTATAATACCATTAATCACTTGGCGAATTGTGCGAGTGAACGAAATGATTGTTGCGGTGCAACCAAATCTAACCATGTGATTTTTCAGTAAAATCTTACAATCTATGATTTTATTACGTGTGCACAAAATGTTGAGTCCGAGTGTTGATAGACTGGCTCCAGTCTCCAGTGACTAAATATTTTTCTCATAATTCTGTTTGATAATCCACTAAAATAAAAAAAAAAAAAAAAAAAAAAAAAAATATCATGACTATTAAGTCTGGTCACTAGAGACGTCTCTAGTGACCAGCCTTTATAGTCATGATATTACTTTGGTTTTTAGTGGATTATTAAACAGATTATAAGAAGAAATATTTTGTCACTAAAGACTGGAGCCAGTCTAGAGTGTTGAGTGCGCAAAATGTTGAGGTTTCATCCGTAAAACCTTTTTTGCACAGCTATAGAACGATCATTAATAAAAAAACTGCATATCTGAAGGATTTGAATGCATAAACGGCAACAATTATTTTAGCGATTCGCTATGTTTACCCATTTAAGGCACCAGATGCACTTTTCAAAATTGTAGACCTCTTTTCAGAAGGGATTTGGTATGCAGGAATGTGAACTTAACCCATTTATGTCTAGCGCCCCATAAATGGGACATTGGCAAACAGCGTAGACCCAGATCTGACGCCGCAGAAAGCATGAAATTCAAATCTTTCTACAAAACAAAACAATAATTACTAGCCAGACACCCCTTATATAGGAAATGAATCTGTCCAAAGAGTTAAAGTCGAAAAATCCACTCGGCATAAATGGGTTAATAATAACCCGTAAAAGTTGTCTCCTTGTACAAAATGGAAGAAAATCTTAGTCAAGTGGACTCTCAGGTTAAACAGTGTAGACCCTGATCAGACGGCGCTCACTGTGACTAATACTGCGCATATGCGCAGGCTAATCTGGACTTTTTCAGCTCGTCATCTTTGCAGGTAGATCTGTTTCAGATTGATCCTCAATATTCTGGCTCTTTATCTTCTTACCATATCAATTATAAGTTGTCCCGATATTGCTTAAATAATGTTGAAAGGGACGTAAAAGCCCTAAACAGCATCATATCAATTCTAAAATGTGAGCACTGTTTGAGCAACGGTCTTAACTATTTGACATCGAAATTGTACTGACGGAATGGCAAACAGTAAATTCTGATCAGTGCTCGTTTAGATTCAATTTGATCTGGATCTGCACATTTCGCCGACCTGTCTGTCCGATTCGAGTGAAAGTAAGGGAGAGAACAGCATGAGAAGAGCGCCTTGAAGTTTACGGGAGTACACTCCCGTAACTTAGACGCAATTATTGAATATAGAGTTTCGCATTTTTTTTTTATTTTTTTTTTATTTTTTTTTTTCTTCTGACATTTTGATTAATATCTCTAGAAAATAAAAGCTTTGTAATATCATACCAATATATACGAAATTTTGTGCTATAGCTTTGTAACCTGAAGTATTATAAAAATTCTGAAATATTTTCTTCGATCATACTCTCCTTCCGCTGATTCAAGAAGGGCAGTTGTCAGTTTCTGGCGAAAGAATGTACACAATTCTGGTTAACCGCCTAGAGGATGAAGCCTGCCCAGTAAAAGTGTGGTTAGGTAAATTGACCGCGCTCGACATGACCCCATTGGGTTGACTGGGCCGTAAAACGTCAACACATACAAACAAGCTGGTATTTAACATTTTAGTTATAGTGCTGTAGTAAATTCAATGAAAAGGGTCTATATATTTAATATTATCTGCTAGGACAGACTAAACTACTACACTTAGCATGCTGGGTAGACCATTACGAAAACATGCCTATTCAAATACATAGAAAATTTCACCTCCAAAAACTGAAAATTTTCAAATAAAAAAAAAAACTGATATTTTTTATATTTCTGCTCAAAACATAGATTGTGGGTACTCGTTAGAACCGCCTCAGAGAGGCGGTTCTAACGAGTACCAACAATCTATGATTTTGAGCAGAAATAAGAAAACTAATGTATACCCCTGTAAACCCCAGTTTTACTATATAAAAGTGCGGTCTAAGGGGGTCAAAATTATATAGGCGTGTTTTCGTGATGCGACGTTTTTATTTATTATCTATTTTTTTTTCCAGAAAGTGGGCTTTGGCATTTTGGATGAAATGTAAAAGCCTATTTTCTGAGAAAAGTAAAAGACAAATATCAATCTGTCATCTGCTGAAATAGCCCAGAAAAAATGGCCAATCACCTTTCTTTCGCGGGCTTGCGCACAAAAACAACATGGCAGCTATAATCTTCCATAATTCGTAAGGTTTTTTTTGTTTTTGTGAGTATGATTCGTTCGTCAAGTAGGGATGAGTAAAAATGAATGAAAATGGACCACGACTAGAAAAGGACACGTTATTGCATGTGCTAAATACGCAAGCCGGCATGCGTCTGAGCTTCAGCAAAGTTTGATCAGAGTCTTTAAAATTTGTTTTTACATTCACTGGGCCCTGTAATAGCCATATTCTTGATAGCAAAGCTTGATGGAGCTGTATTGTTGATATTTTACTTAATTTTCCCAGAAAACTGCATGTTAATGTCAACACTGGTCTCGCCTGTGTTGTTCTCATACATGGTGAGGTACCTTTTCAGTATGTTCAGGCTCATTTGAATCAAAGTCGTTTTTCATGACTGAAAATGTGAAAGATTAAGTACTTGTAAGTATTGCGTACTCCATGTTTGAAGCACTTTCTGAGGACTTGTTAAGGAGGAATATTTGGTGATAATTCTGAGATAATTTTCACCAATTCTCCATAAAAACCGATGTTATGTGTACATATTAGACGCGCCTCGGCTCCACAACAAAGCTTTTTCAAGAGAAATCAGAAAAATATCCCAGAATTATTATCATATAGGCTACTCCTCCTTAACTAGTCCTCTGTTTTTTAAGTGATTACGTTTTTTGGTATACTACACGAAATTATAAAACTATTAGGCTACCTGTACTCATAGGGCGTGAACTAGACTGGCTGCAGTCTCTAGTGACAAAATAATTTTTCTTATAATCTGTTTAATAATCCACTTAAATAAAACCAAAGTAATATCATGACAATAAAGGCTGGTCACTAGCTTTATAGTCATGATATTTTTTTGTTTTATCTTAGTGGATTATCAAACAGGATTATGAGAAAAATATTTAGTCACTGGAGACTGGAGTCAGTCTAGGAGTGAACTTGCTACTTTTGAAAGATGCACATAATGGCATTTCCAACAGTTCGTAAGATAAGAAACGGAAGCGTAAAATATAATAACACTTTTGCACACAGTAGATATATAGGGAATTTGATCGCATTCAAGGGCAGATAATGCAATCTGTAGAGAAATCTGGCATGAGCTACTGTTCATAAGAATGTTTTTTTTTTTTTTCAAAATATTCAAAGGACTGTGGAAGGTATGGAGCCAAAACGACAGTTTTGACCAAAAGGACAAATTTAGTATGAAAGTTGTGTAAATTGATAATTGAAGTTTTCACCTTAGGAGGACAATGAATAAATGTTACTTCACTGTCTATGCGTCTGGAAAAGCTCCATCTCTATTTGCACAGTCAGGTGAAGAGTTGCATATTTCGTAAATAGAAGATTGCATATGGTGGCTCATTTGTACGACTGGCTTAACAAAATATCATCAAAAGACACATGCCCAGCGGGCACACAACGTTGAAACAACGTCGATTCAACGTTGATTCAACGTCTTGACGTTGAATCAACGTTGTATCGACGTTGTTTCAACGTTGTGTGCCTGCTGGGATGTTTAGTGCGACAAATGTGAATACATACTAAAAAAAAAAAAAAAAAACAAGAAAAAAACGCGCGTTGAAATGATGCCCAGGTACACACAGCATTGCATGCATAGATTGACATAAGAATATTCATTATATCGCGTATGACTTGATCCGCAACTTAAGAAACGTACCTTCTGACATATTCGCCCATCAAAGACTTAGATCAGTCTGCGCACCCGTGCAGTTTGGTCTGTCTTCGTTGTCCACCTAAAGAAACTTTGCATCCTTGGCTATCCAAAATAAATGTGCAAATGCGCAGGCTAATCTGACTCTTCGGTGTACACATGTCCAGAGGTACGTTTTCTGACCTTGTAGCACGTTTCTCATATTTAGCGTTTCTTTTGCTATTGGGTGTAATTTGCTGCACCAAAGTAGCTTGCCAATAAAGTTCTGTGTTGTTTTTTGTTCTGGGCATCGTGTATCAATTTAATATTATATGGACAGTGTCATGCGAAATTGTATATTCAGGCATATGCGGACAGCGAAGGCCCAGATCAGACTGCGCATCCGCGCAGTCTGATCAGGGCCTTCACTGTCCGCATACAGAAGCATTGGATACTACAGAATATGAACGGAGAGCAAAGACCCGGATGATATTTTGTTCATGTACAGGTTGATTTGAATCTGCACATATTCGAAGGCCTTTTTTCGCCTCAAGTGACCCTATTATAAACCCATGTTTTACTGAAAAAAGACGGGTTCAAGCATCGGTTCATTAGATACACAGAAACCCGGACCATGAGCATGTTGGTCGGAAGAGAAAAGGACACTTATCGCTTATGCGAAGAACCAAGTTCCAGATAAACCTGAAAAGCTAGACTGGCTCCAATCTCCACCCAGCTAGCACTCTACATAAATCTATAGCGGACCGATATCGGCCCGTCAGGGCAGATGACGGGCCGATAACGGCCCGCTATAGATTTATGTTAAATGCTTACTGGGCAGTGTCTAAATATTTTTTTCATTATATAAAGCTGTTTGATAATCCACTAAAATAAAACCAAATTAATATCATGACTATAAAGGTTGCTCACCATAATATTTTGGTTTTAACCCTTGTCATGCTGAATATATTAAGATGTCACGCCCACTTCTAATTTCCAGCCAATCAAATTACTTGATCCGGGTTTTTGATAGAAATTCGCTTATTTAATGACAAGCAGTGCAGATCCAGATCAGTTGGCTTCTTCAGAAGCCAACTGATCTGGATCTACACTGTTTGTTAAGACAGGGCATGTCGTGCTCAGCAAGAGAAGGGTTAAGATTATAAGGAAAAATATTTAGGCAATGGAGACTGGAGTCAGTCTACTAATAAGTTATATTAAAATGCAAGACTACAGTATTAAAATCATTCTGTTTCTGAAGAAGCAAACATCGTAGGACAGAACTGTGGAGGTGTGGGTCCACGTCATTTTTTAATACGATAAGACACACCTAACTCTGCCATAATGTTTTTGACTTCCTTTCTGGATAGAAATCTATTCTAAAAGGAAATAAGTTGCTCCCTTAGGGAGCAAAGTCTTTACTTTTAGAGTATAAAAACTTTTTTTTTTTATTTTTTATTTTCGGAAAGGGATCATTACGAAAACACGTCTATTCAAATTTATAGTTTTTTTTTTTTTTTTTTTTTTTCTTCTCCAAAAACTGAAAACTTTTCGATAAACATTTCAACTCAAAACATAGATTGTGGGTTCTAACGATTACTCACAATCTATGTTCATGAGCATATTTCCGCTCAAAACATAGATTGTGTATACTCGTTAGAACCACCTCGCCGAGGCGGTTCTAACGTTACTCACAATCTGTTCTTGAGCAGAAAAAAAGGAAAAAATAATGTATACCCCTGTAAACCCCAGTTTTACTGTATAAAAGTGGGTTTAAGGGGGTCAAAATTATATAGGCGTGTTTCCGTGATTCTTGTGGCTTTATGTGAGGCTTTTTATGGCCTTGTGACTACTCGCTTCGGGTCTTATTACGAAAACACGCCTATTCAAATATATAGAAAATTTCACCTCCAAAAACTGACAATTTTCAGATAAAAACTCTGATATTTCTTTCATATTTCTGCTCAAAACATAGATTGTGGGTACTCGTTAGAACCGCCTCGCCGAGGCGGTTCTAACGAGTAACCACAATCTATGTTTTCGAGCAGAAATAAGAAATATAATGTATATCCCCTGTAAACCCCAATTATACTGTACAAAAGTGGGGTTTAAGGGGGTCAACATAATATAGACAAGTTTTCGTGATGTATTCCGTAATTTGTCCTGCTCGTTGCCTATTGTTGTGTTTATTGGATCATGCACCTTGTAGGGGAAGAGAGGGCTGATTGTTTTACTTTTCTTTGGTTTCTGGTTTGTAAACTGTCTGTCTTTGTTGTTTGCTCTTCCTTTTGATGTCTATTTTTCATGTCCAGGAAAACAAACGGGTATCCATAAAAGTTGTCTCCCTTATAAAATTTCGGAAAATCTATCCATTTATATCCAAGTACGTTCTTTGTTGCTCATTACTGGGTAAATACATATAAATTTAAATTACGTATTTATACGCTTCGAAGTAACGGTAGAGAAGATATGCGGAAATGACGGAGGAAGGAAGCATTTTCTAATCTCAGAACAGACCAGTCAAACCCTTTAGCATAGCAGTAAGTGTGTTATTTCCGCTATAATATTAATTAATGGGATCTTCATATAGCATGGCTGTTTTTATAGCTTTGCGGTGTGGGGGTTGCTTCTAAATAAACCGGTGTGAATGACCGGAAAGTGGTTTTAACCCTCTCAGACCAAAACATATACTTTTGCAAAAATTGTAGATCCCGATGAGACGGCTTGTACGTACCGAGTCATCTCATCAGGATCTACAATTTTTGCACAAGTATCTGTTTTGGTCTGCCGAGCTCGTAACGAGCCGTCCCATCAGGATCTACGCCGTTTGCCAGTCTTTTCATCACGAAAACATACCTATATAATTTTGACTCCCTTAAACCCCACTTTTATATAGTAAAACTGGGGTTCACAGGGGTATACATTATTTGCCTTATTTCTGCTTAAAAACATAGATTGTGGGTACTCGTTAGAACCGCCTCGGCGAGGCGGTTCTAACGAGTACCCACAATCTATGTTTTAAGCAGAAATATGAAAACTATCAGAATTTTTATCGGAAAACTTTCAATTTTTGGTGGTGAAATTTTGAATATATTTGAATAGGCGTGTTTGCGTAATGTTTGACTTTTAGGCTTGAAACCCTATTTGCATCCGTAGACATGTCCAGTTTTGTTTGTTTATTTGTTTGTTTATTTGTTTGTTCTTCTGGTCAAGGTTGTGCTTTGAATATTTAACTGGTTCAGTGCAGATAAATCTTCATTTAGATTCTTATTTTATCCAGCAAATAGGTTTTCGTAATCCATATAAATCGACTCCTTATAGGAGACAATTTGCATAAAATGTCAAGCCTATTTTCTGGGCAAAATAAGAAACATATTTCAAAATGTCGTCTGACGAAACCTATACACAAGCGTTAATTAGCAATCCATGTGTACAGATATATGGGAATTTTTCACGCTAAAAATTTTCTCCGATTTTTTTTCCCAGAAAATAGACTTTGACATTTTATGCTAATTGTCTCATAAGGAGACAATTTGCAAGAGCTGTCATGCCTGAAAAATAAGAAAAATAGCACATTTCGTCTGCTCATTCAAACACACTGATGTTACCTTAGCTACCCTAAGTATTGCGACAGATTGGCCTGAGTAAACAGTGTAGATCTTTTGAGACATATTTGTTGATATATTCCTTGATATATTCCCTGATATGGAGACCTAACCACAAATCAAGGGAGAACATCTAGCCTATAGGGCGGCTGTGGCAAGGTTATTACAACTACCTACTGATGTGTCTAAAACTGATGGTTGAATGGCAAACGGTGTATACTCTAATTACACGCAGCATTCTGTGGCGTCTGATATCTCAGATCTGTTTGCCCGACTGCTTAGGATAAATACGGTAGAACAAATAACAGGTACAAATAATTGTTTTTGAATAATTCTTCCAATTGGCCGACACCTTTCTTGGACCGCGTTCACACTTACGATGTCGCACTCTCTTTGCGGAAGTTTACCTAAAAAAGTATTAGCTTTTTCTAAAACGGTAGTGGGTCGTTTGGCTTCAGCAATTACATGTACGCTTACGCCGCACATGATGGTATATGTATCAATATTCATTGATGATTCCAGTTATCTTCCGAGTTTTGGTTCACACCGAAACTTCAAATTTACTTCCGACGTGTACACAAATAATAGATGCCACGGATTTTGTTTCTTGATAGTTACTATTATCTTGTGTGTTTTTCAACATTTTGACTGTAGCAGATCAGTACATAGGGAAAGTCTTAGACTAGCACCTAGACCTTGATGTCATGTTTTATCACTCCTAACTATAAGCTGAATTTATGTATGACATCTTGTATGGCCAGTCTCCAATAGTTGGTCTCTCCAAGATTAGTTGCTGCTATCAAAGAGGTGAGGCAAGCAGTAAGTAGTAGATGGCCCTTAGCTCATTAAGTAAATTAATAATTATAATTGATTGATGAAAATAATATTGATATCCGACTAGTAGCTAGTCTAGGAAAGTCTAGGCTAGTATTAGCTGATTAGAGAATGCTTTCATTTTAATGCCAGTAAAGATACTTCTCAAAATCTTATTGGCCGAGATTACCCACCGAGTAAACGACTGAAGAACTATATAAGCTCATTTCAGCATTTTAGACTTTTAGCTGGTCTGGCAAAAAAGTATACATGGTTGATGACTGTTAAACAAACGTTTCTGTCAAAGTACCTGCAATCATTTTTGTTTTGTTTGTATTGGAGTTTTACGGTCAACTGACGCATTTTAGGCCTTTTTGAGAGTTAATGGTGTCAAATAATGTGCTAGTAATCCTACGCTCAACTATCAGCGCTTACAATTTCCACTGCGTTTCAATTACGAAAAAAACTGAGTTAGCAAATCTCTGTGCAAGAGAGTATAGTAATCCATGAATATCTTGAATAATGAAAAGATATGGTGTGCTTCTAGAGACATGAACATACTGAAAAATAATGTTTAAGTGTGTAAAATCCATGACTCCAAAGTACGTGATTTAGTTGACAGTACCAACTGTGAAAGTTGCTGAGGCTGATACTATATATGTAGATCCATCTGCGGTTGGTGTACACAACGGTAACAGTGATAATATCTCGTCTATCTGTACCTATTCACTCACACGTGGTTTATGTTATGCCATGCATGCGTGGACATCACGAAAACACGCCTATGTAATTTTGACCCCTTTAAACCCCACTTTTATAAAGTAAAACTGGGGTTTACAGGGGTAGGCGTTATTTTTCTTATTTCTGCTCAAAACATAGATTATGAGTACTCGTTAGAACCGCCTCGCCGAGGCGGTTCTAACGAGTACTCACAATCTATGTTTTGAGCAGAAATATGAAAAAATATCAGAATTTTTTTATCTAATTTTTTTTATTTTTTGGTTGTAAAATTTTCAATATACTTGAATAGGCTTGTTTTCGTAATGAGATTACTAGCTAATATTTTGTGATAAATATGCACGTCAAAGTCTTCAGTATATTTGAAGCACGACCTTTACTGAATATTCTGGCTATTTGGTACTAGCGAATATAGTGTACCATTCAAACCAAGATTGTTTTCTGCCGTTTAGTAAGACCGAATTATGTGCAAAATAATTTGAACTCGACCAAATGTCTCATTAAATTGATATTTCTTTTTAAGTATTAATTGCCTTTTCTGGCTGAGTCTTTATAAGTCTTTCAAATCTTTTAATAAAGAAATTTTATGAATTCTCGTACATGCGGAAGCTTAGTTTCATTTGAGAGCGAAATAAGCTGCTTCTTTGATGATAATTGAAATGTCCTGTTACAAATCTGCCTGTGCGCTTTTGCACGCTTTCCAGTTCTTCCTGACCATATCTTGGGGTTCCAAACCTGACTGCCTTACTCCAGGACTGGCTCGTTTATAAGCTGCTCCTTTAATGTATTTACGAATTCTCGTACTTGCAGAAGCATAATTTCATTTCAGGGCGAAATCGGTATGGAAGCAAACGATCTCGAACGATACCCGAAAGAGGAAATAAGTGGACTATAAATCATTCTATTCTATTCTATTCATTATCGGATGTGCGATTACTATGTCAACAGTCTTGGTAGTTGTTCGGTCCCAGCGGGCACACAACGTTAAAATGACGTCGTATCAACGTCGATGCGACGATCACGTCGCATCGACGTTGATACGACGTCATTTTGATGTTGTGTGCTTGCTGGGGTATAATTCAGTATTTGATGTGTGATTAGCATATCTCCTATATATGCGGCTCGCCAGGGCGACCCGCAATAACAGTGTTAGCATATTTATTCTAAACAAATTAACACCCATGATGATTTGGATTTATTTCATTGAAAATATAAATGCTTATAAACAATGATTCGTTTGTTTACGTATAGCATCAGGAAAGTAAATATCTGATTCCAGGTAGACTCACTGTCCCTACTGTTTGACAGACACATTAGCTTCGCGCGTGCTGCTTCGTAATTATTAATTAGCGAGGGCAGATAAAAGCTTAACCAGCTTTCTCATTCCTAAAGTCCGGGTCTGTACTTTCTCTTTCCGCACGACCAATGTTCGGATTCGGTGAATTCCGAAAAGCGAACAACGAAAGCCGTAACAACCAGCGCGGACCTCGTGCTGTTGTATGCGTTCAACGTTCGCACAAAAATAATGGTTTCTTGCGCCGCACCTAATTGAGCTTCAGCATGAAAAATGTACCATATCACTTGTGCGTCCAGGGTAGATTCAGATCAGCCTGCGATTCCACTCAGTCTGATACGGATCTTGACTGTGATCTTTGGGTAACCAAGGATCCAGGAGATCAACAGCCGGATAGCAAGGACTCAAATTGAGCTAATGTGTAGGCTGATCTGAGTCTTCGATAGGCGCAAATGTCATAAGGTACATTTTCTCACATTCAGGATCAATTAAGGGGAAATGATACAATTTCAGGAGAGGCAACTATGTCAAAGCTGCTTTTTCTCCCCTCTGAAAAGGGGTTCACCTTTAATGGAAAGAATATGCTCCTCTTGCGAGAAAATTCGTTCCTTTTAGAGCAGACCTATTTTCAGAAGGGCATTGATGTACAGGAAAGCAAACGAAACGTCACAAAGGTTGTCTCCCTTGTCAGATATGGTGGAAAAAAATGTAACAGGAGTATCTATTCACCTTACTTCAAGTTATCAGAACACACCTCATCAGTTCATTAGTACCATGCCGGTAGCCGGCATATGGTCAATGGCCGCTGCTGATATAATAATTAATTTCATCCCAAAATTAGCTTACTCGATGGTTTCTCAAATAATTTATGCTTGTTTACTTACAAGATAAACGCTTAGCATGCTGCATAAAAATTTCGGCAAACGATATTTTGAAATAGTTTTTTTCTTATTTTCCCCAGAAAAAAGTGTTGAGATTTCATGCAAATCGTCTCATGCAAATTGTCTCCAAGGAAGACAATTTGCATGAAATCTCAAAGCCTACTTTCTGGGATAAATAAATAAAAAGTATCATTAATTTGTTTTCTGTTGAATTTACCCAGAGAGAGGTAAAGGTTAAAGGTCTCATTTCAGATTCATCACGAAAACATGCCTATATGATGTTGACCCCCTCGAACCCCATTTTTATATAATAAAACTGGGGTTTACATGGGTATACATTATTTTTCTTATTTCTGCTCAAAAACATAGATTGTGGATACTCGTTAGAACCGCCTCGCCGAGGCGGTTCTAACGAGTACCCACAATCAATGTTTTGAGCAGAAATATGAAAAATATCAGAATTTTTTATCTGAAAAATTTCATTTTTTGATGGCAAAATTTTCAGTATATTTGTATAGGCATGTTTTCGTAATGGATATAAATAAACAGAATGCTGTCGTGTTTCGTACATGTGTACTTTGATGCGTCTTTGTGTTACAGCACCAAAGGCAAAAGGACGGTATTTCATACAGCGGCATCTGTTAGGTGAATAGGAATATTTGGAAAAATAAAATAAAAAAAAAAAAAAAAAAAACGATGGCTGACCTCGAATCACCAAAAACTCCAGTCAACGTTTGGACAGCGATATCAATGATACAAGAGAGAAGTTATCAGACCAATGGTGATGCAGACCTTGAAAATGAGGTCCCGACAATACGAGGACATTGACCTTCAGAGGTGGCCTAGGACACCTAAACCTAATCAACTCTCAGCATGTCCAAATGGTATATCCTTGGGGTTTAGAATGAACCCGCCGACACGTTTAAACCTTAAAGCGCCAATCACAACAATTGTGGTCTGCTTTGTCATCTGCTTGTGATTTTAAAAGTCATTTCTGCAAACAGTGTGGACCCAGATCAGACTGCTCCTTTTGGAGCAGTCTGATCCGGGTCCACACTGTTTGCCGGTATGCAAAAAATAGCTTTGAGAAGTTTGCAAGAATATTCAGCAGACGACATAAACAGACAACATTTTCAGATGCAGTTTTCTTGGCGCTTTAAGGGTTAAGAGATAGCAGACAGATATGAAAATGTCATAATGCCAACCTAAACTCTAGCATGCACACCAACGCTGACGCCGATACCAACGTTGACGCCGACACCAATGCTGACGCCGACACAAACGGGATCCGATTCAAAACCTGTCTCCCGACCCTATTCCTTACCGTTAGTGCAGGGACATAAATTTTGACAAAAAATTTCAACACGACTGGCCTGCGTTCTTCTTCATTCTGCATCCAGACATTGGGCACTTTTGTGTGTGTGTGTGTGTGTGTGTGTGTGTGTGTGTGTGTGTGTGTGTGTGTGTGTGTGTGTGTGTGTGTGTGTGTGTGTGTGTGTGTGTGTTGCTGTTTTTTTGTTGTTGTTGTTTTTTCGGAGACAATTTGAATGAACTCAACATTTTTTTTTTCAATAAATACCCAGCAAGCGTTATCATATATTTGTTTCAAACAAGCATACATACGTATACTTTATTTGCATTAGCCGCCATTTTCGGTTGCACCAAAAGACAGCTCAAGATATCATTCTCGGACGCCGAAGTGTCAAACAGAACGCGTACGGAAAATTTCAAAAGTTCGCGAATGTCCGCGAATGCTTTACTTTACTGAACGCAGCCCAGGCGAGAGCCCAGGTTTTATTTTGATGCACAGGAGCCTGAAATTATTTTTTGTTATATTGGTAATATAATTTTTGAAAATCGTTGAGTGGTACCAATAAGGGAAAAATAACTTCAGGCTCCTGTGTTATGATGTGGTTCCCCAGCTTTAGGGGTCCAATTACCGGAAATGAGTCGGAAGTAAATATATTCACTGACAATGAACATCCTGAAAGAAATAAAACTGAACCCCTTTCTATTCTTATCCTAAAAATCGAAGAAGTCCCAAGTGTGTCTTTGAAGCTGCAGGATGAGAGGTAAACAGTGTAGACCCAGATCAGACGCCGTGACGTCTGATCTGGGTCTACACTGTTTCCTCAGGCAGTCTGTCCCAACATTTTTTGGGTAAAATAAGGTACTCATTGACAGCATCACTCATCAGAGGCAACAGCCTTGAAGAGCAAAGAGATGAAATGTGTTGGGAAAAGTACGAACATCCCATATGCGTACACAGCGGGTGCTCAGCAAGACAGCAAAGGCACAGTGAGCCAGCGCATCTGGGCAGTCTGGTGATTGCTATTCCATTTTTATACTCTCCAGCTCGTTATTGTTTTGGCGAATAATAATGACTCTGTCCGGACTGCGCGGATAGGCCGGTTGGTCCGGGTCTATTGAATTTGTTTTACCAGAGGCCCATTCATAAACAAATATATTTGAAAAGATCCTTCGGAAAACCCTTGAAAATTCAAGCAAATGACTTAGGTCCTATGAGCTTGCGCAGCCATACAATGTTGGTCCTGATGTTTCCTTTTCACACATTAGCCACATTATGCTCTGTTGTATTGTGAACAGTGAAGATCCAGATCTGTCGATACATCCGTGCCGTTGTGCCAGTTCTTGCCTGTTTCATACCGTATTTACCTTAAGTATTAGGACAGACAGGCCCTGCAAACAGTGTGACCCAGATCAGGCGTCTGATCTGGGTTTACAATGTTAGCCATTCATGAGGCCCTCCCGGGGGTGGCACCTGTTCCCTTGTTCCCCTGAAAATATCGGCATTTTCCCCTTTTCCCCCAAATCAAAATCTTGATGTTCTATGTTCCCTGTTCCCCAAAATTGCCTCTGCTCCCCTGTTCCCTTCATTTTTAGATTTTTGTTCCCTTGTTCCCCTGAAATAAATGACCTTATTCCCCTGTTCCCCAAAACCCCTGGGAGGGTCTCATTCATCTATTTGTTTTGGGTTTGTAAACTGGACTTGTTTAAATGTCAGGACAAGTATGGTAAGGAGTTAAGGTATCCCAATATTTAGGGTGAATACACCATATTCTACAGTATCCACACATCCAATGAGTGCCACGGTGTCCACTGTGGCACTCATAGGATGTGTGGATACTGTAAATTATAGTGTAAGCTTGTAACGAAAGACCTGATATCAAAGTGCGCGAATGTACAATCTTATCCAGGTTTATGCTGTCCGCCCAGAATGCATGTTTTCGAATGGTGCGACTTAACCCATTTTTGTCTGGAGACCAAAAAAAGGGTGATTGATAAAGCGTGTAGACTCAGATCTGACGCCGTAGAATGCGGTGTCTGATCAGGATCGCCACTGTTTGAAAATAGAATAGTCAGTTTTCTCTGGGAATCACTGGCATTACTAAAATTGAAACTGCACTCTTCCAATATACAGTGTGGGTCAGTTTATTAAGTATAAAATGGGTTAGTATGGTATTCTGTATGTTTTTGGGCCCCTACTCGTATGAAAAAGTATGGGAACAAAGCAACATGTGATGATTAAAATGCAACGTGTGATGATTAAAATGCCTGTAAACCAATGCAGGTTTTACTCATTCAGCCACATAATTAATTCTGCAAAGAATGCGGTTCAGGGTCAGGAATAGTTTAAAAGTTTCCAGACTTCAGACTGAATCAGCAATGCTCTCTCTCTCTCTCTCTCTCTCTCTCTCTCTCTCTCTCTCTCTCTCTCTCTCTCTCTCTCTCTGTATCTGGACGGAAGGACGGATGGATGGATGGGTCGGTAGGTGCGTGGTTGGATTGATGGAAGCTCGGAAATGCGTAATCCGTTTTCGTAATTGATATTAGGTACATTGTATTTGTATTTGAAAACACACACACACACACACACACACAAACAAAAAACAACAACATTGTACATGTATTTGAAAAAATGGCTGGTAAAAATATACAAGAAAGAAATTAACGCAGCTGAATAAAGTCAGTATTTAGCTAAGAATGATTTGAGGTGTAGACCGAGATTTTAAGTAGCAAAAGCCCGTAAATTATCAAAAAAAAGAACTGTGAGCTAATAACTAGAAGATTACACGGTATATAATCTCACGAATGTTTTATGGCCAAACTTCGAAATCAACTTTCAGTGAGCTCTTCCAATATATGAATACGAGTAAAACGTATCCGTTGAAATGAATATTATGGAGAAGCTGCAATAACTGGTTCTGTGACTGTAAATTGTTACACTTATGACAAAGAGTGCAAACCCTGGACAGTTGCCGCTTTCTGCGGGGACTAGTCTGGATCTACGCCATTTGCCAATATTCCTGGCATTAATGGGTTAATAGATCACGGAGTACTAAATCTTGGCTTAGAGCGAGGGCAGTCACCACAGGACTAGCCCGCATTCAGTAAAGCTCAACACTGGCGAGTGTTGAACGATTATTGTAAAGCCGTATCATGTGACCTCCAATCCAATTTCTAGCCACACAATATTTGACATTTGACATTTGAATGTCTAGCCGCTAGACAATTAACATTCGACATTCGAATGTCAAGCAGCATGACATTCGACATTCGAATGTCTGGCCGCTAGGCATTTTATATTTGGCATTTGAATGTTTAGCCGTTAGATATACCATATCCGACATCGAATGTCTAGCCGCACGACATTCGACATTTGAATGTCTAGCTGCACGACATTTGCCATTCTACATTGGAATGTCGAACCGCATGACAGTCGAATGAATAATGTCGTGAAGCTAGACATTCGATTGTCGAATGTCGTTGCTCAACATCCGAATGTCTAAAGTCTAGAGGCTAGATATCCGAATGTCGAAAGTCTAGCGGCTAGAATGTCGTGTGGCTAGACATTCAAATATCAAATTGCCATTTGAATGTGGCTGGCGTCTAGATATTTGAATATCGAATGTCTAGCAGATAGACATTCGAATATCGAATGTTGAATGTCTAGCGGTTAGACATTCGAATGTTAAATGTCTAGCGGCTAGACATTCGGATGTCGAATGTCGGGTGGTTAGACATTTTAATGTCGAATGTTGATTGTTGTGCGGTCAGACATTCGAATGTCAAATGTTAAATGTGCGGCAAGACATTCGAATGTCGAATGTCTAGCGGCTATACATTCGAATGTCGAATGTCTAGCGACTATACATTCGAACGTCGAATGTCTGGCGTATTGTCATTCGAATGTTGAATGTCTTGCGTAGCTAGACATTCAAATGTCGTGCGGCTACACATTCGAAGTTCGAATGTCCAGTGATTAGTTGCTAAACATTTGAATGTCCAATGTCTAGCGGTTAGACATTCGAATGTCGAATGCCATGCGGCTAGACATGCAAATGTCGAATGTTGAATGGCTAGCCATTCGAATGTCGAATGTCAAATGTCTAGCAGCTTCACATTCGAATATCGAATGTCGTGCGGCTAGACATTTGAATGTCGAATGTCTGTAGCTAGACATTCGAATGTCGAATGTTTAGCGGTTAGACATTCAAATGACAAATTTCGTGCAGCTAGACATTCGAATGTTGAAAGTCGAATGTTTAAACACTTCACGCAGCTCGTTGGACTCGGGTTGTCCACAGACTGATCAGATTACGCGCATGCGCAGACTTATCTGTCTACGCTGGGCGCGCTAGCCATAAGATACATTTTCACACGCTGTGGGTCATATGTGACGCGGTTTAATGACGTTAATAATTGTAGCGTGGGATGGGAGTCAATAAGGATCTAAACACGCTCATCCTGCTGTTATTTCATTAATAGGTCGATATATTATTATGAGAGACTCAGAAGAGGAATAGATGCACAGCTGACAGATCAAATGGCACCATCTGCAAACAGTATAGTTAGAGTAACAATGCATGAATCGCCAAATGCGAATTCTATAAGCCCAGATCAGCCAGCGCATCCGTATGGCCATTATCCATTGTCCGCTTGATCTCTCAGAATCTTTTCACCGCTAAATATTCTATTGGTTCTGGGATAGGGATGGAGCGAGTTTGTCTGTGTTACAAAGTTCACTGATCATGTACCGATCTATGTACAATTTTAATGAAAACAGATCAAAAGAGTAGAGAAAATGTTTATTGATGATTTTACCATACAACAATATACGTAGTGTGTGCTATAAATATATTCTAGGTTATTTCCTCCGCTATTTAACGTTCATATTCAGTAGTACTCTGGTTAAAAAATTCAGCAGACGACATATTCAATTTTTTATTATTATTATTATTATTATTATTATTCCCAGAAAACAGGATTTGACATCTCATGCAAATTGGAGACAATTTGCCTGATAAGTCAAGCCCGGTTTTCTGGGAAAAATAAAAAAAAAAAAAGATATCAATAATTTGTCGTCTGCTGAATTAGCCCAGGGAGTGGTAGAGGTGAAACAGAAGCAGCTATAGTCTCTCTACACATGTTAACTAACCAACATTATTTTACCTGATTTAGTGTGGTTTTAGTATTGTATTTCAAAGGATTTGAAAATGTTATACATACAATCTTAAAATGTGCATTTTGCACTGCTAGGCCTATATCTTGAATACTAAAATACAAGTTAATTCTTCAAGGATATGCGGGAGGATAGGCTAGATAAATAACTTGTACATACTTGAAAGAATGTGAAACACTGGTTTTGTCCTATTAAGTATTTTGATGGTCGTTGGCTGAACGTAAAGTGAGAAAACATTTCGTGTCTAAACAAAATCGTATTTCGGATCTTAGGAATAGTATAATATTAAAACAGGTGGGTAACCTATTTACCTTTAATATAAGAACAGACAGGCATGAACAAACAGTGTAGACTCAGACCAGACGCCGCAGAATGCGGCGTCTGATCTGGGTCTACACTGTTTGCCATACATCCAGCAATTTCAGACACACCAACATGTAGTGAAATGTATCTGTTCAAGTTTTTGTATAAGTATGGTAAGGAGTTGCGGAGTCCTAAAATTTAGGGCACATACGATATACTATATTTGATAGTTTTAAATACCGTGGGCACAGGGCTTAGGTTAAAGTCTCCTCATATTCCTCAAAAATAGACATATTATCAAAAAAAAAAAAAAAAAACAAAAAAAAACAAAAAAAAACGAAAGGTTAAATAAATTGATATATTGTATAAATATGATCATAAAATGTGGCATCTGACAGCCTGTAAAATTTCAGTTAGTCTCTTGTTCTTGAACTGGATAAAAAATGATATGATTTTTTTTTTATCGTATCTCTGAATTAATGTTGCCAATAATAATTTTAAATTATATGAATATCCGTTGTTTTAGTTAAAATACACTGAAAACATGGGCGGAACCAAGGATTATTTAATAGGAGATTCAGAATAAAGGTCTGAGCAAACAACATAGACCCAGATCAGACGCCGCAGAACGCGGCGTCTGATCAGGGTATATACTGTTTGCCACTCATTCAGCAATTTTAGACACGTTCTTAGTAAAATGATCTTGTTGAAATTTTAGGTGACGAGTAAGGTGACCCAGCTAGCATTCTTTATAAATCTATAGCGGGCCGTCATCGGCCCGTCAGCTACCCTGACGGGCCGATAACGGCCCGCTATAAATTTATGTAGAATGTGTAGTGGGGAGAAACTATTTATTAGGGTAAATACGGTATCAATTATTTATCAAATTCAAAAATTTCTTACAATGAACTTTTTTAGTCAAACGGGGGTTCGACTGACCGCTCCCTCTCTCCCCCCCCCCACACTAACCCTACCCCCCCCCGCCCCTCCCACCCCGAACCCTCTGTGGATCTGCCCGTGGAAAAGAAAACAAAATGCGTTTTATCAGGTTACTTAGTGTTGTAACGTCGTCTAGTTTCTCCTGTGCAGTTGACAAAATATTGAGGCAACGAGAAACCTTTTTTTTCCCTTGTTCCATCTTATTTCCATATGAAAACAGGAACATAATTTCTTTGTTTTAATGGTTGTTGCGGGTCGTGTGAAATAAACCACCTTTTTATGCTTCTGTCAATTCATAGCATAGTCATTTTCAAGTGGGTCAAGTGTTGACACAACCAGACAGAAACGTTTGTGAGAACCCGTGGTGTTAATTGTACGTATTCTACATTTCTAATGTTCTAAGCCCGGTATTTTCATCATATATTTTAATTGCTGCCAATCCAAAAAGAAATACGACGAACATACATCTACTTATCACATTCTGGTCGATGTGACGCGCGAACACTAGCACGCGTGTTCGTACACACAGAGACACTACATTTAGTGGTGGTTCATCGTTGCTTCCATAGTTCAAAGGTGCAAACATGTTATAGACCCACAAAAACTAACTTATACGTTTGATTTATCGGCGTGTTATTTGTACACGACCAGAGACTGTGTATTATTACGTCCAAATAATGGCAGCTATTTATTTATTTATTTATTTATTTATTTATTTATTTATTTATTTATTGTAAATTAACTCCTAAGTATTACCGACATTTTCTGAGGGCTTCTAACTTTATGTTTGAATTTCACAGACCTAAAAACAATGTTATACATTATTATTTCACTTGAATCTGATTACATGGCGTACAAATATCCATATCAACATAAATTATAAAATAATATGATACCATTCTGTGTAGACTCAATTATAAAATAATATGATACCATTCTGTGTAGACTCAATTATAAAATAATATGATACCATTCTGTGTAGACTCAATTATAAAATAATATGATACCATTCTGTGTAGACTCAATTATAAGAGATTTTAGCAGCAAAACTGTCTGTATTAATGCCCGTTAAAGGTTAAAATTGAGAAAGTTCTGGGCCCACATTACGAAAACACGCCTATTCAAATATACTTAAACTTTCATCACCAAAAACAAAGTTTTCAGATAAAAATTCTAATATTATTTTCATATTTCTGCTCAAAACATAGATTGTGGGTATTCGTTAGAACCACCTCGCCGAGGCAGTTCTAACGAGTACCCACAATTTATGTTTTAAGCAGAAATAAGAAAAAATAATGTATACCCCTGTAAACCCCAGTTTTACTATATAAAAGTGGGGTTTAAGCGGGTCAAAATTATATAGGTATGTTTCCGTGCTGTTGTTCAAAACTAACGATGTCGTTAGTTAACGTATCGTTAAAACTTTGATCATTAAATATGGCATTATACATTCATATTTTTGCTAAAAAGAAATGTGAGTAGCTTTTGCATTTGCAAAAGCTGCTCACATTTTTTTTTCAGCAAAAATACCTGTGAATTTGGTACTGTACTTACTAGAACAGTTAACATTTAGACCACTAACGAGCTCCTTAAGCTAACGATGCTTTGAACAACTGGGCCCTGGTTAATAATTGAGCCGCAACGTCAGTGAACGTACGTTCGGACATGTGCGCCTAGCAACGATTCAAATCAACCTGCATGTTTTGGAATGCCAAGGATGCACTATTTTCTTCATGTAGACATTGAAGACTGATCAGATTGTGCGAATGCGTAGGCTGATTTGACTTTTCATTAGGTGTACATGTAATAAGGTACGTTTACTCACGTTGTGGCTGAATTAAAGCTCTGTTACCACTATATGATAAAAGTACTGGGCTCATTCACTTTAACAGTTTAACGTCTGATCAAGGTCTACACTGTTTGCCACTCATCCAGGCAGTATTGAGACACAAGATAAGTCAGTAAAATGCATGTGTTAAATTTTTAGAAAGAGTAAAGTTAGGAGTTAAGGTGTCCAAATACAGACGAATCAATGGCTCGGTCATCCATGGGACCATGGACATTTGTTCGAAAGACGGGTAGTTCGAGCGACTGAGGGTTAATCATGGCGCCAGGTCAGGAAGAAAATGGCGATAATTTAGGGAAATCTTTTCGATCTTGTGCACAATAACGGTATGTTGTGTACTCATTAGAATCGCCTCATCGAGGCGATTCTAACGAGTACACACAACATAAAATTTCATGATAAAATAAGAAAAATTCCCTAAATACATGTTTTCTGGAGTTATCGGAAGAATTTCGTAGGGACTAAAAAACGAGTTCGAATTAGCCATGGTAAACGAGCCATCGGTGTTCGAGCTATTGAGGTTCTACATACGGTATTTATAATCCTTTTTCTAACTCGCGTGATATAGCATGATGATAACTTAGGCAGCGTATTTAGCCCATTGGTGCTTAGCGTTCTAAACACATAAGCATTTGTCAGATTTACAACGTATACCTCGATCTGTAGAATTCAGTTGATTTCGATGATTACTGAACGGTTTTAGTCATTAATAGCGAGAAACTTTTGGCTTGTCCCCCGTATTTGCCATAATATAAACTGAAACTTTTTGTTTTAAACAAGATTTATTTATTTATTTATTTATTCATCGAGTATTTGCGAAACTTTTATACGAATGTCAATTCGTGACGCTCATCTGCCCAGCCAGAGAAGGATCCACGCCACGTTATAGATTTTACAATACATGAACACTGATTAAGGGGAATCGATATACTTTACGGGGAGACAATTGTTTCAGAAGTGTTTTTGCACCCCCCCCCCCCGCCCCCCCCCCCCCCCCCCCCCCCATTCTGAAAAGATTTCTATTCTATAAAGAAAGAATTTGCTCCTAGAGGATGCAAGGTCTCTCCTTTTAGCGTACAGTGAAACCTGTATAAGAAAGCCACCTTTAAGATTGACTTAAGTGTGGTTGGTGTGGAAAGGTGGCTGCCTTATAAAGGTACAGGTCATGTAATTTTGCCAGCAAAATTACATGACGTACCTTTATAAGACAGACACCTTTTCCGCATCAACCACTATTTGAAGTCAGTGTCAAAGGCGGCTCTCTTACACAGGTTTTACTGTAGATCCCTTTTCAGTAGAGGAGTGGCCTACAGTGAAGAAAACGGGAAGTTGCAAAAAATGTCTCCCTTTGTGGAAATTGCGAAAAAAAAAAATAAATAAAAAAAATAACCAAGTGTAACCAGTCAGCATAAATTGATGTATGTAATTTGTATTTGTCATTATTTTCATACAGATATTTAACATTTAAGTTAAAATCAATGGTGGTTTGGTCGTTGCAATTTTGAAATGTATTGATTAGCGACTCTGTGTGTGTATAGCGGACAGAGAAACGTATTCTTTCATACCTACCTTGTAAACACGATCATGACTCATGCTTTGAAGGCTGTGGATGGATTCACTTCATAGAATTTATTGTGCATACTGTCAGTTCTATACTCGGAAGTTAATATTCATACACTGTTCGGTGGATGTAGCTTTGTAAGAAAGTAAGTTTCTATACTGTTCATTCTTTTCATTGTTCTTACAATAGTCTTTGAGCTTGGGGAAGGCTGGGGAAATTGATTTTTTGGAAATCTCTTATTTAGTTCATGTACTTCAGCCTATTTTAACACTTAGCACTGTGGGTACACTTTTCAGCAAACGACATTGTTTACATATGTTTCTTATTTTTCCCAGAAAACTGGACAATTTGCATGAAATGACAAATCCTGTTTCCTGGGGAAAATATGAAAAAAAAAATGTCATCAATATATCGTCTGCTGAATTTGCCCAATAATAAACGGTAGTTTATTATCCGGAGTAACCTTGAAAATAATAATAATAAAAACTTGTTATTTCAAGAATGTTGGACTACAAGTCAGAAAATAAATTGATTTACAGTGTCTAGGGTTCCAGTCAAGCTGGTTAAGTGTCTCCTAACCTGGGCCCAGTTGTTCAAAGCTAACGATGTCGTTAGTTAACGATTCGTTAAAATTTATATCGGGCCATACGCAAATATAATGAATTTTTGCTGAAAAAATTGTGAGTACAGTAGACGCTGATCGACACTGCGGCGTCTGATCTGGGTCAACACTGTTTGCAACCCGACTCTGAGCAACCCGACGTCTGATCAGGGGTTTTGTACTATTAATACTGCAGTTGCGGATTCAGTTCCTAGCAGACGAGTCATATGAAGTGCCAAGTCTTATTTTCTCTAAAAAAAAAAAAAAAAAAAAAAATAGGCTAATATTTCTTTTCTTTCCATTACGAAAACATGCCTATTCAAATATACTGAAAATTTTACCACCATAAAAAGAAAATTTTCAGATGAAAAATTCTAATATTTTTCATATTTCCTCTCAAAACATAGATTGTGGGTACTCGTTCGAACCGCCTCGATGAGGCGGTTCTAACGAGTACCCACAATCTCTGTTTTTGAGCAGAATTAAGAAAAATAATGTATACCCCTGTAAACCCCAGTTTTACTATATAAAAGTGGGGTTTAAGGGGGTCAAAATTATATAGGCGTGTTTTCGTGATGTTTAATGTCTGCTACAATTATTGGTTATTATACTGCACAGTGATACTGTCTCATACGGGCCTTTGCCTTCCGTCGATGCATTGTACAGTTTCTTAGGCTGAATGATATTTCAAGATGAGAAGTTTTTTTTCCAACAAAAAGTATTAATATTTTTTCTTGTTCGTCCCATGGGTAGTCAATAGAAGCGCCTCACCAAGTACCCACAACGTGTTTCATGGCAAAATAAGAAAAAAAATATCCAGCTAGCATTCTTTATAAAACTACAGCGGGCCGTTATCGGCCCGTCAGCAACCATGACGGGCCGATAACGGTCCGCTATAGATTTATGTAGAATGCTTACTGAGTTACCTGATACCCTCAGTAAGCATTCTTTATAAATCTATAGTGGGCCGTTATCGGCACGTCAGCTACCCTGACGGGCCGATAACGGCCCGCTATAGATTTATAAAGAATGCTAGCTGGGCCCTCTTATGAAAAGCTAGAGTTATGCCCATGCAATATATCTATGCAATAAGGTTATGTCTATGCAATAAGGCCTGTTTTCCCATGGGAATACCTCTGTGCACTGCAGTACGTTCTGTCATTTATAAACAAGAAAGGGCCGCGGGCGTGTGATCTGTCAGTGCGTGTGACTGCGCTAATTTAATTGCTCATTGATTAAATCTGTGAATTAACCATATGACAGCTGCATAACTTTAATAATTAATATTAAGCGGCTGTTCAGAGTCTCTTTCAGGCTGGTTAAAAGAAAAAAAATAATGTAAAAGCAAATAAAAATAAAAGACAGTCGCACGACAAATGCGTCAGTTGGTTTTAATATGCCTCTGTAACATATGGCTGTTTAATATTGATGTGCACATTGACAGCCTGTGACATACCATATGCAATTTGCTTTGGTCGTTAAAATACATGTACAGTCTTTGTATCGAAACTCGATACAACGACAAAATTCATTATAATGATAATTTGACTGGCACGATACCGTCACGAAAACTCGCCTATATAGTTTTGACCCCATTAAACCCCACTTTTATATAGTAAAACTGGGGTTTACAGGGGTATACAATTTTTTTCTTATGTCTGCTCAAAAACATAGATTGTGGGTACTCGTTAGAACCGCCTTGGTGAGGCGGTTCTAACGAGTACCCACAATCTATGTTTAAAGCAGAAATATGAAAAATATCAGAGTTTTTTATCTGAAAATTTTATAGATTTTGGAGGTAAAATTTTCTGTATATTTGAATAGGCGTGTTTTCGAAATGCTTTCGATCAAGAGGTGACAATGCAAGAACATTGTATTTAATACTTAAAGAAACATATGTTTTGAATATGTGTTAGAATCGCCTCATTGAGGCCATTCTAACAAATATCCAAAATATATGTTCAGTGAGGAAATGAGAATAAAACAAAGTCGTTCGTATATATCATTCTGCTCAAGAAAGATTCTTTACAACAGCAAATTCATTTACAACTAGGGAGGATTCCCACGACGCCATGTTAAGCTAAAGTTAGGGAAAATGACGCTGGGACTTTATATTATTTTTAATAAAGACGCATATCAACAATTCTAGCATACAACATACTCCGTAAATTACATCAAAATTTATGTGCACAGTAATCTATACTATATACAAGAAGTTTTGCACAAGTTTACTAAATGGTGCTGATGGAAGCAGCAGCCTTCACAGACAATTTGAAGTCTATAGAAGCGTAGAAACTCTTGAAATTCGATATTTGGTATTTAATTTAAAATTCGTAAATCGCTTTACCATTCCAAGCGTCACATCGATGTTTGGCATCAGGCAAACAAAAAAGAAAATGAATCACTGGATCACATAAATTACGGAAAAAGTTCATAAATTTAAAGATATCATATATATACTCTGAACTCTAAAATTGAATAAGTTGATACATGTACTTGGGTTTGTGTTAGAGACCGACACAAAATGTTGTTAATTACAAGCCACAGCCCCACCAGTGTCCTTGAGGTCAAGGTCACGGACTTTGAATGTTCATGCTTAAGTTACACTGAGCTAATTCAGCAGACGACAAACTGATGATATTTTGTTTTTCTTATTTTTCCCCAAAAGAAAACAGGATTTATATTTCATGCAAATTGTCACGCTAAGGATCACTATCTCCTGAATGCATTGAGTGGAGTGATTTCAAACGAGCTTTCTTGTCCGTCGACAGAGTTTTATTTTTTATTTTTTTTTATTTTTTTTTTTCATTCAAAATAAACAAGAAAGGAAAACATTGTCAATAACGGCAAAATTCAGCAAAATTCGACAAAAATCAGTTTGACTCCATACAAAATCACTCCTACATAACAAAATAGTTTGACTCTATTCATTTTCCATAAAAAATATTGTGTTGTTAACGCTCAGCATTCTGGGTAACTTTTCAGCATTTTGATTTTTTCCCCAGCAAACAGGATTTGACATTTCATGCAATTTCTCCAATGGAGTCAATTTGCATGAAATATCAAATGCTATTTGCTGAGAAAAAAAAACCCAACTGAAACGTATCACCAATTTATCGTCTGCTGAATCAGCCCGGAGAGTAGTAACGGTTTAGTTGCCATGCCTGTGGATCATTTTATATAATTTTGTGTTTCGTATTACGAATGAAGCTGTCCATTTATGACAGAGCATATTCGTTGGTGTCATTAAAATAGCCATTCCAAAGTAATATATAAATCATTTTAATGTACAATATGACACACCTGGTGAGGATAGGTAATTTCTATCACTCCTATTTTTCCTTACTTTCTCTATTAGTTTCATATCGTCTTTAGCAAACTCGCACAAAAACATCGTAAAAATACATCAAAGCGTTTCGGTGTAACTGCCAAGATGCCTTGTGGGTTGTAAACCACAACAAATGAAAAGAGTTTTGTTCGTATCGTAATTACTCTATCAAGGCACTGCAACTTGTTACCTAGACTGGCTCCTGTCTCCTGTCTCCAGTGACTAACTTTTTTTTTTTTGTTGTTTTTTTTTTTGTTGTTGTTGTTGTTGTTTTTTCTTCTTCTTATAATCTGTATAATAATCCACTAAAAGAAAAGCAAAATAATATCATGACTTTAAAGGCTGGTCACTCTAAAAAATATCATGACTATAAAGGCTGATCACTGTAGTGACCAGCCTTTATAGTCATGATATTATTTTAGTCGATTATCAAAAAGGATTATGAGAAAAATATTTAGTCACTGGAGACTGGAGCCAGTCTACTCGTTACCACACTTTTCCGAAAATTTATTACGTACTTCTGATTAAGACGGATACCCTGCATGGTATCTTTAATTTCTCCAAAAACAAATATCTTATGGGTACTTAATTAAAACGCCTTACTAGAAGTTCCTCGGTGAGGTATTTCTGTTGAGTACCCACAACATATGTTTTCATGGAGAAATAAAAAAAAATGTCCATATTTTAGTTTAAGAAATCTAGAGCTATGCAATTTAACTCTTTTGCTGCCAGATTTCGGACGACATTTGTCGTCTGCTTTTTTTTTATTATTATTTTGTTTGTTTGTTTTTAATAAACTATCGCTTGGAAAGAAGTTTATACGTTAAGATAAAAGGCTGAATGTCAAACAGCGTAGATCCAGATGAGACGGCTCATTATGAGCCGTCTCATCTGGATCTATGCTGTTTGCAAAAGCCTGTTATTATCGCCTATGGCAGTGAAAGAGTTGACTGTTAGATAATCTGACAAACGTTTTGGCTGCATGATTAACATAATAGAACCAGATCAGACGTTTTGGGATCAAGGTCTACATTATTTGCTTTGACAATTATAGCCAAATATATAGGATAAAATTACGGTAATTCGACAACAGTCCAACAAATATCGTCAGCACAAAACACATTATTCTCATGGACCAGGTGCATCTGAAATACCTACTGTATGACGTGTACCCAGTGAAGACTGAGATCGGCCTGCGCATTCGCGCAGTCTGATCAAAATATTCAAGTGCTCTATGGATAGACTAGGCTCCAGGTCTGCTGTGCTCTGTGGATAGCCGATACTACAGCACTACTTCAGGCGGACAGTGAAGACTGATCATACTGCACAGGCAGCAAAAACTGATCAGACTGCGTGGATGCGCAGGCTAGTATACGCTGGTCCTGTATGACAGAAGGTACATTTTCGCATGCCGTGGCTCATCTTAGCCTTTGTAATTCCCACGGGCGACACATTAGAAAGGCGCCCTTATCATTCTCCGATTTATGCCCTTCAAAGCGCGTGCGCAGCCAACTAATAGGCCGTGACAAGACGCATTATCTTTTGCGCGAAGCTACCCGAAAGTTTCCTCTAGATGTTGGCGAGCAGCAAAGGTTCTGGCGAGACTGCGCTTATGCGCAGTCTCGCCTGAGCCTTTTCTGATCGCCTATGCGATAAGAACCATTTTCTTTTGAGTTGTTACATATGTTGTAACAATTGTCGCTTGATACGGTTTGTTTTATCATTCATAATGTTCTTTTTTATAGAAATATCAAAGGTTAGGGATACGAAAATCTTGTGATCAGCAGATTTTTGTAATTTTTGGCGGATTTGATTAGAGACGATCTCGTATCCTTCAAGGTGGTTTAAAGCAAGTTAACTCTGGGCCAACTTACAAATTGACGACATTCCCCTTGTTTTCCCCAGAAAACAGGATGACATTTCATGCAAGTTGTCTCCATTGGAGACAGTTTTGCATGGCATGTCAGAACCTGTTTTCTGGGAAAAATAAGAAAAATATTTCACTATGTCGTCTGCTAAAATTTTTACCCAGCATCCTATGTGTGGTTACTGCACAGACTGATCTGCTTGTTGAACTACGGAGATGAAAAAATACAGTTTCGCAGCTGTAAATCTATGTATATAATGAAAACACGCCTATATAGTTTTGACGCCCCCCTCCCCCACCACCCTTAAACCGTATTTTTATACAGTAAAACTGGGGTTTACAGGGGTACACGTTAGTTTTCTTATTTCTGCTCCAAAACATAGATTGTGATACTCGTTAGAACCGCCTTGGCGAGGCGGTTCTAACGAGTACCCACAATCTATGTTTTTAACAGAAATATGAAAAATATCAGAATTTTTATCTGAAAACTTTCAGCTTTTGGCGGTGAAATTTTCAGTATATGTGAATACGCATGTTTTCACCCGTACTAGAACTGAAATAGGGACAAAAGTGACATATAGAATGGTCACACTTGGTAGATTTTCTGTCATTGTGTACAATTGGGACAATTTTTTGTGACTACCTATTAGCTTTTCTGTGCAGTAATTCCCTTCTAAAAAAGATGTCTACTCTAAAAGGGAAGAATTTGCTCCCATCTTTTCAGAAGGGGACAAAACAATTTTGAAAGTTACCTGCCTTGAAAGCGTATCAAATTCCCTTAAGCACTGTATACTGTAAGAGTACCGATGTGCATCGTGCGCGTGAGCGTGTGCTAATGAGTTATGGTGACCCAATATTAGGGTAAATGCCGGCCTTGGTGTTTCAGTCGGATGCGCGTCCGATTTATTATCAGGAGGCAACAATCTCTTGTTGAGATTGATCATGAAACATTTTCTACGGTCATTCACTCTCTTCCGCTGATTCAAGTACGGCAGTTGTCAGTTTCTGGTGAAAAAATGTGCACACGTACTGGTTACTTAGCGGACTAAGCCTGCCCAGCAAACGTGTGGGTAGGTAAACTTGACTGGCTCGACATGACCTTAATGGTGTTGACTAGGCCGTTTAACTCCAAACCAACCAAATTTAGGGTTGATCTGCTCAGGAAACGTGTGGTTAGGTAAACTGACCGGCTCGACAAGATCTTAATAGTGTTGACTGGGCTGTTAAACACTAAACTAACCAGATTTAGGGTAAATAGGGTAATTTATTAAAATTACGATTTTGCAAGGACACGAACGCATTGGTATGAGGGTGTGCAGGTTTGAATCGAAAACCTTTTGACTCGGACGCGAGAGCCAAAATGCAGCGAACCGAATGCTAATTGGTGATTACCACTGTGATTACCTGTCGGTGTCATTCGGTCTAAAGGGAGAATCGAATTACATAATGTACTTTTGTTTCAAGTACAAAAAAAAATCGTTGAACTGTAATTAAATTTGCATGATCGGATGGCAGACTGCTATAGGATGGTAAACAAACAGAGAGAGAGAAAAAAAAACCCATAAATTTCTGAATGGTTGTTTTAAAGGATGGGCCTAATGATTAGGGCACATAAAACAGTCAAAGACACATGCGTATAGGCAGAGATTTCTTAATTTAATATAATCTGTAAACCCAGGTACGCATGCGTGCGAACAGCGAAGGCCATGACCAGACTGCGCATGCGCAGTCTGGTCTTGGCCTTCTCTGTTCGCATATGGTATAAGGTAGGTTTTGCAAGAGACGGTTCAGGTATTGAATGAATCAATACACGTGCTCTGATAGAACTGGGTGAGTTTGTCTGAATAATGATCGATGTTAACAGAAATTCCTGAGAAAAATAATCATAACTTCCTCATCGTAATGTTTTTATAATGAATGGACCTGTTGATGAAGCTTTGCGCTCGTACGTGCAGTCGGAAGCCCGGTGCCTTGTCTTGATGTTTACAACTGTAGAGCTCTGTGGTATAACTGCGGCCATGTAGACGCTGGTGCGCTTCGTCTCACTTTTTTTCTTGTTTGTTTTGTGTTTGCTTTATTCTGCTTTTCTTCTTCTTCTTCTTCTTCTTCTTCTTCTTGCAGCGTAAGGGTAGAAATCTCCTCATATTGTAGTTTACCCTGAAAACTTTCGGAAATGAATATCTATAAATATCCTATTTGAACAAAGGTGTAAGGATTAATATGTTCGGACAGAAAGGATTGTCGGTGTTGGTTTTGTACTGTTGTGATATATATATGGTGGTATACTGTTTCGAATCAGCAACTAGGGGCGGAATTCCGGAGTTTCGTTGCACAGGGACTTACATTATTACCCCTTCATCGTCTCGATATGATTTCAATAATGTTTAAGTGATGAAAACACCAAATCATCATCATCATCATCATCATCTTCACGAGTGTATAACGTATGGAAAACCTCTGTTTAACCATTACCACCTTCTGAACAGATTCTGCAGACGAAAGGTTGATGAGATTTTTTTTTATTATTTTTGCCAAAAAACAGAATTTGAAACTTCATGCAAATTGTCTCCTAAGGAGGAGACAATTTGCATGAAATGTCAGTCTGTTTTCTGGCAAAAATAAAATATATATATATATTTCAAAAAGTCTGCTGAAATTATTACCTAGCATGTTAAGCTTAAAAGATAAGAGAACGAAAACAGGAGCATTGTAGCTATCTTCTGGAGGCTTCCCTTATCAGCTGTGCTCCAATTCTGTGAAGTTATATACTGAAAGGAAAAAGAAACGCAGGGTAAATTTTATTCCTAAATTTCATTAAAGTTTGAAAAAGTTTGTTAAATATTTTACTATGATTACAAAACGGTACATGTATGGAACAAAAGTTCCAAATTTCATTGGTTTGTGATCAACAAGTCTCGAGTTATTGAAGTTCATTGGTAGCTACCCCCGAAATCTTGAAATCAAAATCAAACTGAAAATCAATATCGGACAATACGGAAAGCCAAAATTTCGTGCAAAACAAGCATGTTTAAACCTTCAGCACAAGATTTCCTCACACCATTTGGTACACTTCAACGATACACAACGCTCTTCGATTCTTTTACCGATTTTTCTTTTCATTTTTACGCTACTTTGAACTTTCTTTCAATCATGGTACGATTGACTGATGTTCAGAGGGGTAGGGCAATTGCGTTGCTGATGCAGGGTCAGAGGCAACAGCAAGTTGCCAATCATTTTGGGGTTAACGTCTTAACAATTGAACGTCTTGTTAGACGTTTAAGGGAGACGGGGCATTTAGCAGACCGACCGCGGTCTGGGCGTCCACGCGTGACGTCGCGACGTCAAGACAGGACAATCCGTCTGGCACATTTGCGGAATCGTCATCTCACTGCTACCGAAACTGCCCTTAATACAGTAGGTACGCATAATCGACAAATTTCTCCGAAGACCGTTGGAAGTCGATTGCGTGAGATTGGTCTTCGAGCTCGTCGTCCATACGTTGGTCTGCCTCTGACCCAGGCACGAAGGTTGCGTCGTATGGCGTGGTTGACGGCGCATGCGCCCAGGCTATTTCCGATGAGGCAGTGGAGACGAGTTCTTTTTACGGACGAGTCTAGGTTCACTCTCTGTCGCGCAGATGGTCGACGTCGTGTGTACCGACGTCGCGGAGAACGCTTTGCCGACGCCTGTGTTGTCGAACGGATCGGCTTGGGGGTGGCTCCGTTATGGTCTGGGGAGGCATTGCTCACGGGATAAAATCACAGTTGATTATTGTTGTGGGCAATATGACCGCAGTAAGGTATAGGGATGAGATCTTGCGTCCTGTTGCAGTCCCGCTTGTGCAACAACGTAATCTGATTCTGCAGCAGGACAATGCCCGACCACATGTTGCCCGAGTTTGTCAGGATTTCCTGGCAAACAATAACATCGCACCACTAGCATGGCCACCGTACAGTCCAGATTTGACCCCAATAGAGCACATGTGGGATAAGCTGGACAGAAGGGTTAGGAAGCGCCGAAATACCCCCGCAACTCTCGCACAACTAAGGAATGCGTTGATCGATGAATGGAATAACATCCCGATGCGAACTGTCAATGCTTTGGTTAACTCTATCCAAAGGAGATTAGGGCAGCAACGGCAGCAAGAGGGGTGCACACCCGATATTGATTTTCAGTTTGATTTTGATTTCAAGATTTGCGGGGTAGCTACCAATGAACTTCAATAACTCGAGACTTGTTGATCACAAACCAATGAAATTTGGAACTTTTGTTCCATACATGTACCGTTTTGTAATCATAGTAAAATATTTAACAAACTTTTTCAAACTTTAATGAAATTTAGGAATAAAATTTACCCTGCGTTTCTTTTTCCTTTCAGTATATTAACATGTTATTGCGTGCTATCACTAGACTGGCTCCAGTCTCCAGTGACTAAATATTTATTCTTATGATCCACTAAAATTAAAACAAAATATCATGCTTATAAAGTCATGTCACTAGTAATCAGGCTTACAGTCATGATATTATTGTGGTTTATTTTTGTGGATTCTCAAACGGGATTAAAAAAAATAAGTATTTTAGTCACTGGAGACTGGAGTCTAGCTATTTACCGGCAGTATTCGTTAACTCTCCACTTCACAAATATATGAACCGCAGCGGGAGAAAATACACCTTATGATATATGCGTCCAGCGAAGACTTAAAGGGAAGGAATGCACTTTCAGGGGAGTTAGCCCTGTCAGAATTGTTTAGCCGTCTTTCTGAAAAGGGTTCTGCTCTAAAAGGAAAGAATTTGCCCCCCACCCCCATTGGGAGCAAATTCCTTCCTTTATGGAAGACCCCTTTCTGGAAGCTACTTGATGTGCTGGGAGGGAAATAGGAAGTTACATAAGTTGTCTCCCTTGTTTCTTTATTGTAAAAGGAAACAAGTACAATATAGTAATTAGCCTATAAGGAACAAACCACACACACACTGAAATTTAAGATAAATTTGGGGAATAAATCTCTCTATCTATCTATCTATCTATCTATCTATCTATCTATCTATCTATCTATCTATCTATCTATCTTTGTGCGTGTGCGTGTGTGTGTGTGTGTGTTTGCGTGCTTGCGCGCGCGTGCCTACCTGCCTGTGTGTGTGTGTGTGTGTGTGTGTGTGTGTGTGGTTGGCTTCAATGGTCAATCTTATGAAATGCTCCTTCCATGCTATTCTACTGTCACTAATCGGACATCGGTTCTCAGCTCTTCAGTTTCTTTTTTGCTGGTTGTCCAGTAAGCCAACGAGCCACTATGCAGGCTATTTGAGCTTCAATGGCACAAGTTACACTTGTTGTAGGTTTCCAACCATTTTGCACAAGGGAGACAACTTGTGTACCTTCCTGTTTGCTTCCCTAAACTTCAAACCCCTTCTGCAAAGAAGTAGCCATTTGTTGAATTGTATATATTTTAAGCGAACAACGAAGGCCCTGATCAGATTGTGCGAATGCGCATTATGATCTGAGCCATTGTGGCTGGCATACTTATATCATAAATGCTCTTTTTTCATGTAGCGTCATATTTGGTTTGGTATGACTCGGCCGGAGATCGAGCCCGCGACCTCCTGCACGCGAAACACATGACTGTAAATCGTCGTGCCTGTTCGCCTCGACGTTGACTTGAAATGCCTGAAAGCCTGTTGAAATGGCCAGAGCTAATTAAATCACATAATCAAGGAAAGTCTTTGGAAAATCTTCTCTTTTTTCTTCGCTGTCCGATTTCGCAGGATCGATAGCACTGGAATGACAAAGTTTCAGACACTCAAATCAATAGTGGGTTAGGTCTGTTAACTGTCTCACTAAACTATAGAGATTACCATGTTTACCTCAAATATCTGGACAGAAAGGGCTGATCAAACAGTGTAGACACATAGGCGTAGCGCACATTACACACATTACACATGTGTGTAATATGCGTAAGAAAAATATTTACCATAATGAGACATTAACAAAATATTTTACTTCTTTAACATAGGGGCTGCTCTTATAGGAAAGAATTTGCTCCCGGAGGGAGCAAATTCTTTCCTTTAAGAGTAGCCCCTATTTTGGAAGTAATTCTAGACATCTTTTGTCAATATTTTCCTAGGTGTTCGTAAAAATAATTCCGTTCTGGGCCTTCTGGCTGTGGCACTGGGACATACACTGTTTTCCATTCATCCAGCCGTTGTAGACGCATCAAAAGGTACTGACATGTTTTTGTTTTGTTTTTTTTTGTTTGTTTTTGTTTTGTTGTTGTTGGTTTTTCAAATTTTAGGATAGATATGGTACCCCATATTTAGGCTATACTGTATATAAACCACAGTAGGGACAGTTTTGCAAAGAGTCGAACGGTATATAGCCCAGAACTTGAGATGAGCAGTTCGTCATGGAGTCGAATGGTAGATAACTAGTGTGAGCGGTTCGCCCAGGCTTCGATCAGTCGCCCAGGTCTAAAACAAAGGCGTGAATAAGTCACTAAGAAGTCGAACTGGATGAACTGCTCGCCCTTTTATTTACATACTGTTTGACTCTTGTGCGAAATGTTCAGCTTGCAGTTCATATACCGTTCGCCTCTTGGATGAACTGTTAAAACTGCGGTTTTAAATTCCGTTGGACTTCTGGACGAACTGTTTACTCTTTGGTTTATGTACCGTTCGACCTCTGCGCTAACTGTTTATATTCTATTCGACTTTTTTGTGAACTGTCCACACTGCGGTTTATGTACCGTTGAGACTCCTGTGCGAACTGTTCATTTTGCAGTTTATATACTATTAGACTACTGCTTGAACTATTCACTTTGCGGTCATATACCGTTGGATTCATGAGCGCACTATTCACTTTGTGGTTGGAAACTGCTGGATTCCTGGTAGAACTGTTAGTTTGTTTATATACTGTTCAACTCCTGGGCGAACTTCATCTTGCATCCTACCGTTCGCCCCCTGGGTAAGCGGATCGACCTTTATTTTATATACCGTTCGACACTTTGAGCTGTGGTTAATATGCCGTTCGACTTCTCGGCAAGCTGTTCACACCCTTGTTGATAAACCGTTCGATTCCTGGGCGAACTGATTGTCTGTTGATTATATTTAGTTGGACTCCTGGATGAGCTGGCCACCCTGTAGTATATATACCTTGGTGAAGTGGGTTTTATACAGATGGACTACTGGGCGAGCTACACTCGCTGTGGTTTTAATACCATCCGATAGGGGAAATAGTCACAATGTTGTTAATTTTTTGTTTGACACCTCAGGCTGGGCAATTTTTAATGCTGTCGTTTATATACCGTTGGACCTCTGGGGAACTATTCATCCAACGGTTTATATACCGTTCTCAGTATCCTGAGTGAACTGTTCACCTTGCAGTTTATGTACCATTCAACTCCTTGGTGAACCGTTCACCTCGCGGTTTAAATACTGTTGGGCTCCTGTGTGAACTGTTCATCTTGCAGTTTATATATTGTTTGATTCCTTTTGTGATCTCCTTGCTATTGATAAATATACCGTCACGCCATAACTAAAAGATTGTTGACAGCGACGTTAACCACTTCAGGGCGAACTGTTGTTGTTTAATTACCATTCGCCTCTTGGCTAACTGATTATATATACCCTTTGATTCTTTGGCGAACTGTTTATCTTGTAGTTTGTATACCGCTGGACACCTGAGCGACCTCACCCTGTTGGGCTCCAGGGCGACCTCACCCTGTTGGGCTCCAGGGCGACCTATTGATCCTACGTTTTATACATCACGAAAACACGCCTATATAATTTGGACCCCCTTAAACCCCACTGTTATATGGTAAAATTTACAGGGGTATACATTATTTTTCTTATTTCTGCTCAAAAACATAGATTGTGGGTACTCGTTAGAACCGCCCACAATGTATGTTTTGAGCAGAAATATGAAAACAAAAATGTCAGAATTTTTTTCCTGAAAAATTTCATTTTTTGGTGGTAAATTATTCATTACATTTGAATAGGCATGTAAATGTACCGTTTGACGCCATGGCGAACTTTACACTCTGCGGTTTTAATATGAAGCGTTAGACGTCTAAGCGAACTTTTTACTGTGATGTTTACATATCACGGGACCGCTTGGATGGTGCGAATGTACCGTATAGATTTCGGCATTACGAAAGAGGACAAGGGTCCATCGTGTTTGCTTCAGGTGCGGGATGAGGCTATTTTAATTGTTTCCTCTTCTCTCTTCTCTCTTCTCTCTCTCTCTCTCTCTCTCTCTCTCTCTCTGGGAGACGGCTAGGCAAGTATGAATATTGTTGGCAGTGTAGTGTTGTTAACTCAAACTCCTGTGTGAACTGTTCACCCTGTGTTTTATATAATCTCGACTCCTGACCGACCGATTCACCCTGCGGTTTAAAGGAATACTTTCGAAAATATTACAAATGTATTTCCTAAAAACAGTATACTTTCACCTGCTTGGTTAAACATACTGCTTGTGGGTTGTTTTTCTACATCTTTGATAAAAAAAAGTCTTGCAAATAATTAAGAGATGTATACCATATTGGCTATCAATTTATTAGATAGCTTATCATGCTGGTATGATAAGCTATCTGCTTTTAACAGCGAAAACTAAGGGTAGCTTATCCGCTACTTTTTCTTTCTTTCTTTTTTTTTTTTTTTTTTTTTTTTCAACTCACCTGAGCTATGCTCAGGATCAGCTATAGTGATCACTTTTTGTCCGTCGTCCGTTCGTCCGTCCGGTTGTCCGTTAACACTTTCAAACGACAACTCCTCCAAAGCTATTGGAGCGATTTGTCCCTAACTTGGTAAGAATGTTGCTTGGTAAGGGGCCTTTAAAAATAGCTAAAATTATGGTGATCTGCCCATTGATTTGGTTGTCATGGCAACAGAAAGCTCCCATAGACTTATAATGGGAAAATGGTTAAATTGCATTTTCTCCATAACCAGTGAAATGATGTGAACCATATTTAGCAGTTATGATCATTTGATTATTGTCTACCCAGCATATGTGTTTTATGACCAATGGCAATTTTGTTTGGTTGCCATGGCAACATTAAATTTTAAAAAAAGGATTTTTTAAATGACATCTTCTCCTAAACCACTGAAGCAGTATGACTCTAAGTTTGTACAAATGTTGCTTGGCTTGGGTAAGGACAATTCAAAATAGCCAAAATTATGGTGATCTGCCTCTTGGTTTGGTTGCCATCGCAACAGAAGGCTCCCATAGACTTATATTGGAAAAATGGTTAAATTTTATTTTCTTCATAACCAGTGAAGTGATGTGAACCATATTTGGCAGTTATGATCATTTGATGATTGTCTGCCAATTTTATGTGTTTCATGACCAGTGGCCATTTTGTTTGGTTTCCATGGCAACATTAAATAAAAAAAAAAAGGATTTTTAATGACTACTTCTCCAAAGTCACTGAAACAGTAGGACTCTAATTTGGTAAAATATGTTAAATGGGTAAGGGCAATTGAAAATAGCTAAAAGTCTGTCAATCTGCCCCTTGATTTGGTTGCTATGGCAACATAAAGCTGCCATAGACTTATAATGAGAAAATGGTTAAATTGCATTTTCTGCATAACCATTGAAGTGATAGGAACCATATTTGACAGTTATGACCATTGGAAGATTCTACCCAGTTTATATGTTTTATGACCAGAGACGATTTTGTTTGGTTGCTGTGGCATCATTAAATTAAAAAAAAAAAAATGATTTTTTTAAATGACAGCTCCTCCAAAACCACAGTAAGCAGTGTTGCAAACTTCATTACTGCTTATGCAGAGTTAATAAAACCGAGCCTCCCATTTTCTAATCCTTAGTGAGTGTTTCCAAAGGCAATCTTTTTGACGTTTATTATATTTCCCTGCCCCTGTGCTGTTTACATGTATAAAATTATGATATTGTTAAACAACTCTTCAGAAACCACTTAGCCAGTTTCCACCAAAGTTCACTTTGATCCTTCTGTTGAAATGTGATGGAGAGTTTGTTCAAATGATCATGCTCCATTGACTGTCATGCCCATGTATTCTTCTTCAAAACTAAGAACTGCTAAATGATGATCCTTTCATTAGTTGCAATGATAGAATTGGAAAAACATTGCATAACATCTGCATATCTACAGTGGCTATGTCACTCAGGTGAGCGAGCCGTGGACCTCTTGTGTGTGTGTGTGTTTTTTTTTTTTTTGTTTTTTTTTTTTGTTTGTTTTGTTTTGTTTTTCAGTGTCAACCGTAATGTTTTTGTTTTTTCTGTACTCTGCGGGTCAATTTAAGCGCATCTGGGGTAATAAATTATATACGACAATATTTCATTGGTCAAATATGACGCCATTACCTAGATGCAAGGATGCGTGAGCAGTATTGCAAGTTACATTACTGTTCATGAATACACTCAATAAAACCGAGATTGTAATTTTCGTGTTTTTTTTTTTTTTTTTTTTTTTTTTTTTTTTTTTGTTTTGTTTTTTGACTATTTTTTTCCCCAAGGGATCCATCTTTTCAGAATTTATGTACCTTCAATATAGCTGACGTTATGTGTAGTGTGGCTGCCGTAAAACGTCTCCCTGTACTTCGCTTTCAAAATATATTTACGAAACGCTTCTTGAGCTGTCCATTTTGTCTGATAAAGACTTCACTGTGAAGCAGTCTTGAGCAAGCAAGCAAAAAGGTTTCGGGGGTAACAATATTTAGTATATACACTTACATGCATTAGCTAATCTTCCTCGAGGTCCCGAAACGTATGTACTGGTGTTCAGATCAATGATCGTCTACTGACCACTACAACACCCAACTAATAAAATTCCTTCCAAAACAGCAAATCACAAGGTATGCAATGGCCAGTAGAACTATTTTACATAATAAAGAAACAAATAATAAGAAGTTGTTTAACTTCACTCTCAAGTTGAGAACATGCTTTCCAACCGATCAATGAATTCAAATAGAGGGGTAGCAAATCAAGTTAGAAGTCATAAATTACTTTTCAAGTGTTTTATAAAGATTGTGTTCTGACTGTAAAGTAAAAGCTTGCAGAACTTTATATATTTATAATTTGATAGGATGGTGAACCTGTACCACCATATACACATTTAACTGCTGTATTAATCTGACCTGACGTCAATTATCATTTTACCTGCTTTTCTAAAAATAACAGATATTTATTTATGTTTTATATCGCTATCTTGATTAACGCTAGCTTGATTAATGCTTAGCATACTGGGTAAAAAATACAGCAGACGACTTTTTGAAATATTTTCCTATTTTCTCCAAGAAATAAGCTTTGGCATTTCATGCAAATTGTCTAGGAGACAATTTGCATGAAATGTCAAAGCCTATTTTCTGGGGAAAATCAGAAAAGTACCATAAATTGGTCGCCTGCTGAATCTGTCCATAGTGTGCGAAGTATTAAACCGCTGACTAGGATGCTTCTTATCTATGCAGCTACAAGAAATTAAGCCGACTGATATTAATCCAACCTAAACACGTATGTTATAAGAAGAGAACAAAAATTGGTCCGCAGCATCATTTTAACCTTTAACCCTCCTAGCAAATACAGCAGACGACAAACTGATACAACAGAACAGAATAGATTTCATTTTTGTCGAATACGGCAACATGTTAACATAAGCCCTGTAGGCTTTGTACTTCGACAGACAAAGGTAAAGGTAAACAATTGAAAGACACACAATATGGCATGCATGCAAAAATAAATAAAAATGACATATCACAGGATATGCAATGTACACAGTAATAGATTTACATTACGAAAACACGCCTATTCAACTATATTGAAAATTTTACCACCAAATAACTGAAAATTTTCAGATAAAAAATTCTGATATTTTTCATATTTCTGCACAAAATCTAGATTGTGGGTACTCGTTAGAACCGCCTCGACGAGGCGGCTCTAACGAGTACCCACAATCTATGTTTTGAACAGAAATAAGAAAAATAATGTATACCCCTGTAAACCCCAGTTTAACTATATAAAAGTGGAGTTTGGTCAAAATTATATAGGCATGTTTTCGTGATGATATACACAGTAATAGATTTGATGATCATAGTAAGGAGGCATGATACAATAAATAAATAAATAAATAAATAAATAAATAAATAAATAAATAAATAAATAAATAAATACAAAATAAAAAAATATATAAAAAAAAATAAATAAAAAGTAGAAGACAATATCCGATCTCAAACAGTAAAAGTCTCGAGCATTAAGCTAAGATAGGAAAAACCAACAAGGATCGTAATAGCACAAACTTTGTGCCGAAAATACGAAAGCGAAAAAGGCCCAAGACCTGAGGCAGTGGCTGATTTAATGCAGAAAGGCAGACATATACAAAAGTATGCAACATTAAAACAATAAGAACACATCTGAACTGAAATAAAAAAAAATAGTTATAAACTAAAAACAGTAGCAGAACAAATAAAACTAGGACGAACATAAAGGACACTTGCAGCCGAGGTCTTCCCAGGTACGGGTCAGTCTCCTAAACTGCAAGTTTCATTTCATTCGGCAGACTGTTCCACATCCGAGTGGCGACATATCGAAATGACCTGATGCCGTACCTTGTTGCTTGAACTCTTGGTACTTCTGCTGTCCTCTTGTTCCTGAAATTATAATGTGAAATTTTATATTGACAATGTCTTGAATGTATTCTGGTGATAGTTTATTTACAATTTTAAAAACTTCAGAAGCCATAGTTTGCATACGTTTCAAATGTAGAGCAGCAGTGTTTGAAACATTTAAAAGGGTCTTCAGTTATAATGTAAATACGTTGTTTATAAATCTAAGAACTCTCTCTCTTGAATTCTTTCGCTGCAAAAGTGCCAGGCTATCAGACAATAATTGAAATTTGAAACAAAGGAAGAGCTATATATATTTTTTTTTTTTTTTTTTTTTTTTTTTTTGTTAAAAATTCCCCAATACATTTTAAAACAGCTAATTGTATTGATGCCTTTTGACAAATTTCTGATACATGTCTATCCGCGGCATTTTAAGCATATAATCAATATTGATTCCAAACAAGGTAACACTATCCATTATACGAGAACAAGCCTATCCAAATATACTGAAAATTTTACCACCAAAAAAATGAAAGTTTTCAGATGAAAAATTCTAAAATTTTTCACATTTCTGCTCAAAACATAGATTGTGGGTACTCGTTAGAACCGCCTCATCGTTAGAACCGCCTCGACGAGGCGGTTCTAACGAGTACCCACAATCTATGTTTTGAGCAGACATAAGAAAAATAATGTATACCCCTGTAAACCCCAGTTTTACTATATAAAAGTGGGGTTTAAGGGGGTCATAATTATATAGGTATGTTTTCGTGATGCTTCACATTTAATTTTGATGCCTTGGATGTCAAAAGAGTCGATACTTTCAAAGGTCTTTTAACCAACACACATTGCTTAGAATTTCTCTGGGTTGGCTTTCATAAAATTATTTTCAAACCATTTGATGAGAAAAATACTTTCTTGTTCTAAGACGTTTTCCGGAATATGTAAATCTTTATGAATAAAACATTCCGTGTTATCATCGGCATAGTTGTGTTCAAAGACTGAACCACAAAATAAAAGATGTCTATTAAAAACTTGAAAAAGAGTAGGTCCTAATATAGAACCCAGAGGAACTCCTTTAAACAGATTTTCCAGCTGTTTTTATTGGATCCCATTCCTATCACTGAGATAGCTGTCCAGTGGGTCAACTGCCCCATCGGAAAGTCCATAAATCTCCAACTTTGCCACCAGGAGCCTATGTGGGAGACAGTCAAATGCCTTTGACAAGTTCATGAGTATAGCAGCAGCACACACATGCCTGTCCACGGACATACGCTAGTCCTCCATCAAGCGCAGCAGGACAGACTGGCATCCAAAGCATTTTCGGAAAAAAGGAAAAAAGGATTGAAGATTTTATTAAAATGCTCGGTCAGCTGATCATGAATTACATGCTCTAAACTTTAGATATGGTAGGCAGTATACAGATGGGACGGTGAGTTTCCTTATATAAAGGGTCTTTTTTTTGTAAAGGGGAATAACTTGAGCCCCTCTGAGGCCTGCGGGGAATTTACATGAGATGGACGGGTTATTTATGATTTGAAATTGCTCTACTGAATGCTGGAACACAAGCTTTTATAAGCTTGCTTGAAATATTATCTACACCAGTAGCTTTTTTGATTTTCAGATTTGAAATAACTGTTTCTGCTTTTTCACTAGAAACGGGGGTAAATTTCATCGTTGAAAGTCAGCTTTCATGTGAAAGCGCAAAAATATGCTTTGCAAATCTCGATCCCCAAAATTAAGGTCGACCTTAACTTGAGGAACGATTTTAAATCTTGGCTCTGAAGTTTTTACGTAGTATTACTCGCGTTAGCAGCAAACATGTATCGTATTGCATGGAGACTGTGTTTTAGTATATGTATATTATATATATTTTAACACCAAAGCTTCATTTGCAAGTAAATCTGAAAAGGGAATCAATCCGTTGGGAGTACAGAATAAACCTGGACAGAACCTACGAGCCTCGGTAAGATTAAGTCTGCAATCATGAGGGACAATGAATAAATGACCTTCACGACCACATCTGCGCTTTAAGCGGCAGTCTATATTTTCAATTATTAATGTATGGGCTGATAAGTCTCAAAGGTCCAGATAATTTTACAACAAATCTCGTGAGATATTTATCAACGTTACAGTCTCCGCAAGAACACGTTCTCTCTTCGTGCAGAAACACTTTCATCTCTTTTGTTTCAGAGGTTCCAAAATTCTTCCATCTTTAAAATTAGGAAATTTCCATTTTTTGGCAAAGATGGTGTCTTTCAAATATTAAATTGACTCAGAGTTCGTGGATGTGCAGGTTTGTCTGTATGTATGCATCAAACACTTTTTTTTTTTTTTTTTGCATAACACAGTTCCTGTTTGCTGTATTATTGCAGTGTAACAGTAAAACGTCAATCAAACTGGCAGACGACATTTTAAACTGTACTTGTATTTTTTGTTTACTTTTCAGAGAAAATAAGACTTGATAATTCATATGAATATGCTATCAGTTGATTTTCATGGATTGTCCAGCATTATTTTTCTAAACCATAATATAAAAATAGAACGCCTTCTGTCACTGCTTAAGGCTTCAGCATGGTTTAGTGAGATATAACTATTAAGGTTCCACGTGTTAAAGACATTCGTGTTTTTTCTTCTTCATCTTTTAAAAATCTTTGAGTAAGAAATCATGAAGCTGGTTATTTGCCAGGAAATAATGTTTGTTATAATGTTCCCATGGATAAATAATAAATAGATTGAAAATGTTTAACGTGCAAACAGGAGTTAATGTTGCTGAGATAAATCTCTCTGATCGTGATTGAATTCGTTCAAGAAGCAGACTTCTATATTGACGAAGGCGATAACGCCTACGCATAAAGCGCCAAGCAAAATTGTAGCAGACGACATTTTATTTTTTTTTTTTTTTTTTCAGAGAAAATAAGGGTTGATGTTTCATTGGAGTCGTCTGCTAAGCAGCATTATTTTCTCTGAATAATAATAATAATGATGATAATAATAATAATAATAATAATTATAATAAAACATGTTGTCTGCTGCAGTTGTGATTGGAGCTTTAACGGTTTAAATGTGTGCCGCAATATGCAGTCGATTCACTTAAAATGTCAAGCCTTATTTTCTCGGAAAAAATAGAAAACATTTCAGTATGTCGTCTGCTGTAGTTGGGATTGGCGCTTTGAGGGTTTATATTTGCGCCGCTGTATGCGAAAGGGGTCATTATGTTAGAAGCAAACAATGACGGTCCAGATCAGCCTGTCCATCCGCTGTCTGATCCGGATCATAACTGTTCGTCGATATATTCTGCAGTATCCGACGGCTCTCTAAATGACACACCCCAGTTAGCATTCTACGTAAATCTACATCGGGCCGTCATCGGCCCGTCAGCTACCCTGACGGGCCGATGACGGCCCGATATAGATTTACGTAGAATGCTGATTGGGACGGTCCTGTTCAAACTATGAGAATGCGCTGGCTAATCTGAGCTGAGCTTTCGCTT